>WBNM01018813.1:2652-21835 GCA_013399055.1 Ramphastos sulfuratus | reverse complement strand
GAAAACAAATGCAAAACAACAAAAAGATGCCAGAATAAAATTACTCTTAGGCCAGCACTGGAACACCACAATCCCTCACCATTCAGAATGATTTAAATGGATGGAAAAGGGATTAATGTCTAATCCAGCAGTTGGTTCTGTTTGAATTAATCTCATAGGAGTCAGTCAGGATATTTATATTTAGAAAGGGGGGAGAGAGAGAAGAAAGCAAGAAATTGCAGGATCGGGCCCTGAATATCATCTGAGGAGACTTGAAATGGATCCTGGAGCCACGCTGATTTTTAGAAGATGGTTATGTGATCCAAACCCTCCCAGATATTTCAAACAGAAAAAGTGGCATTGTTAAATATGCACATCTGTCTAAAGCACTGAACCCCAAGTCTTCCAGCCAGTTTTCGTCTGCAGCAGAGGCAGGAGCCATCTTGCTCACAGTGCCTGCAGCCCTCTCCAGCACTGCATCACCTTCCTTGGCTGTGATCTTGCTTTCAAAAGACACTGATTTTCTGGGACAGTCTTGGCTGTAAGGATACTGTCCTGCTGGGTCTTGGGTTTTCTGGAGAGCTTGAGTGATTAAAGAGATTCTCCTTGCTTTTGAACTCAAACATTTTCCAGAGCTGCCCTCTCTTCCCTGTGAAACACTATCAATCTGAGGCAGGGCACTGAAATATCTACACCACCACTGCCAAAAACAACCTTGCATATTTCCAAGGAGTTATGCAGCCTTTAGTAAATCGCCTAAGCGTGAGCAAGCTGTGCTTCGGGCAGCACAGAAGACAAGTCCAAATGCTAGGGACAAGGAGTACCCAGGGAGGCTGGTGTAGACACACAGGAAAGGAATACAAAGTAACACACAGTATCAGCAGTTTCTTTCTGCATGTATGTGTGCCCTTTATATGTGCAGGTGGGTGTATCTGAGACAGGAGCCAACTTAAAGAAAGGGAATCCTATTGATTGCAGCTCAACACTGCATTCCAGGAGCTATGTAATCATTTTAGCAATAATGACTATAAATGGTGTTGGGTTTATAGTTCTCCATCAGCTCTCAGCATCTCCAGAGAGGCAAGGAGTTCCTTGCTCTAGACATAAGACCATTCTCGAGGATATTGTGATATTAACAAACAAACAAACAAACAAAAAAAAAATCCAAACCCCAAAACCCACTAACACAGCAACAGTGAGAGCTGAGTTTAGTCCTGTTTCTTTTCCCAAGTAACAAAATAACTCCCTTACATTGGTGTCTCAGTACATAAAAAATACTACACATGACAAACTCTTAGAGAAAGGAAATTTTTATGGAGCTAGAGAAGTTGAGATTACAGTATTTACCTGTTTGATGGGACTGAGGGGAGGGAGTGAATGTGATCACTCAGGTACAAAGAAAAGTTACAAGATGAAAGTTTCTAGGAATATGAGTCTTTGTTTCCTATGTCAGAAACAAATCCACAAATATGTGTACCAGCATCTGTGAGGGTGAAGAAAGAGATGAACACAAAGCTACCTTATCTAAGGTTTTTACCTCAGGTAAAATTAATGAAAAATTCCAATGGCCCCCACAAGTAAATACTTAACATTAAGTGTAAAGGTAATACAGAAACACAACACCCCTCCCAGAAATCAGAGACCCCAGGAGGGGCTCCCAACCACCCTTCCACCTTCTCCCCACCCCTATACCTTACCCCAAGGTTTTGAGGATCGGCCAGAGGAGGAGTTAGAAGAAAAGTGATTAGTGAAATTAATTTGTCGGACAGAAGAAGGCGGAAGTTGCAGGACAGCCCCAGACGCTGTACTCCAGAGCCCGCGACAAGCCCGACTGTCTTATCTAATGTTTATGTTCTTAGTTTTATCGTGTCAGCAAGCCTATGAGTGAAGCAGACATCACCATTGTTTTCCTTTCACAGCCTGTAACATAATTTTCTCTATTAAAATATTCCAATTACCCTTAAACCAGCACATTAAGTTATCTGAGCTGGGTGCATGCAGTACACCCACCAAGAGTACAGAGCAGGTGTTGGGACCTTGGGATACAGACAATCAGTGATAAGAACCAGGTACACTGGCAATGCTGCTTTGCAGGCAACAGGGGTCACTCATGGGATCCCAGATTTCCAGCTCAAGCCAAATGCTGGGGCCTGGGTTTGCTCAGTGCTATTTTGAATATAAAAAGCAAACAAACAAGAAACTCAAACCCAAAACAACAACGAAAAAAACCACCGAAACCCACCACACACCTATCTTCAATCATCACTCTCTGCATTCTCATTTTTCCTGGAAAATATTGGCAATTGTATTTCCCTACAAATATCAATTGTGCATTTGTGCCTGTTTCTGTACGGCTTGTGCAATGGAAATGTGTTTTGGCTTCAGTTCAAATCCACTTCAGTGCCTCCAAAGAGATCTTCATTGTTATAAAGGCTTGCTGAGATTGTTTCCAGTTTATACGCAACTGCTTCTCAACCCTGGGACCTATGCCTTTGGTTGTCTATCAAGGAAGAGTGGCAAAGATTAAAGAAGTGCATGCCTTTGGCTGCGTACTTTAAAATAAAACAGTCGTGGTTTTCAGAAACCTCTTTTAAGGTGTAATAAATCCAACTTTCTAAATGCCCAAGGCTGTGTTTATCTTAAAGTATCTTGGGGGAGATTGCTATGTCTATTAATCTATTTTCCTGTTTCCTTACCTCAGGGCTTAAAGGCTACATAAACCAAGCAGCTAGAAGGCTGTTAGGGGAAGTCTCCACAGACAAGTATCTCCCTCTGTTTTCTGTTCTTAAGCAACACACTCCTAGTAGAGGGAAATCATTAAAAACCGTTATAAACCAGGAGCAGTATATCAGGGTGATATGACAGAGACAAACCAGTATGATCTCTGTCTTAGAAGAAACCTCAAACCTGTTCAAGGCTTTAAAAGGAGTTAACAAAACCACGGATAAAGGACAACCAATGGCTGTATTTTATTTAGTCTTTCAAAAGGCTTTTGATAAAATTCCTGAGAAGCTATAAGGGAAACTTAGTAACCATAAGGTGAGAGGTAAAGTCCTATGTGGATAGGGGAAAAAAAAAAAAAAAAAAAGCCCGCAGTTGAGAGAGTGAAAACAAAGAGGAGGAACAAATGGTCCATCTCAGCATAGAAAGAGGTTACAGGTAGGATGCCCTAGGGGTTAAAAATAAGACATGTGCTTGGGATATTTATTAATGATCTGAAGATTGTGGTGAAGAGCAAAGGTGACAAAGTTCATGTCATGAAAAATTAGGTAGGTGGGTCAAATGAAGAAACATGAGATATTGCAGAGGATAAAAAATATGAAGAAAAGGGAGATAGTGGACGAGATTAAACACATGCAAGAGAAACATGATGTGTAGAGAACACTGCAAACTACTTATGCATATGGGTAGGTTTTGAATTTATTTTAAGCATCCCGAAACACATAGGCACTGATAGAGACAACTCAAGGAAGCTGACTCTTGCTCATGCAGTGGTGGTTGAGAAAGACAGCATCTGTCTCTATGAAAGAGAGGTTAAAACAAAAACAAACCAACAAACAAAAACCTTCAATAAAGAAAATACTGTAATTCTGTGATACTGTATTAGCAGACAGCATGAGCTATTTTTGCCTCAGCCATTCCATTCGGGTTCTGTCCACCTTGCACAAAGGAGAAAAAAGGAAATGAGCTGCTGAGGATTTCTTCTGTCTCTTCCCCACAAGCTTAATTTTTTGTGGGGCTGGTGTCCTGATTTGAGTTAGAAAAAATTCTACTTGGTGATTTTACTTTTTGGCACAGTCTGTTCAAATTAACAGAACTTTCTGAAATTAATGGCCTGAATTTGCAGACAGTGCCTGCTTCTAGTAGTGATAACCCTTAGTGTTTCTAGTTAGGATTAAGAACTGGTGTGCAGTCCAAAGTCACTGCTATATCTTCTGTACTACATTGGGGCTGCAGAGCAAACACATGCACCTGCAGGGAGGATTGGACAGAACAGGTGACCTTAAACTGATCAATGACTTATTCCATTTCATATATGTCATATTCAATATAAAGCAGAGGGATCATGGCAATCAAACTCTCTGCTTTTCTTCTTCAGTGGCTGGCATCTGAGGAGGACTCTGTCTATTCTGCTTTCAATTCCAATCCATATGTTCTTGAATCCAGTTTTTTAATCTGGTTCCTATCTGCCATTGAGTCCAGTCTGGAACTTCTCCTACAGCATCAGTAGTGATGATGATTAATTGGCATCAGGAGGCTGGGTTCAGTATGTTTTGTATATATTTGTACATGTCTTACTATATTATTATTATTTTAATTAAAGTGGTTTCAGTTTTCTTTTCCAATTTGTATTATCCCTTTCTCTTCACCTCTGGGGAGGGCAGGGGTTATGATGGAGAGCACCTGTCACTTGTTTAGTGGCCAGCCCAGCCCTAACCCTTGACAACTAGACAAGCACAGTCTCTGACAGAGTCTTTTCTCAGTCAAAGGTAGCCAGAGCAGTCCTCTTGCATGTGGATTCACAGATGAGCTCATACCACAGAGTTTCCTGTCAGCAAGCTACTAATAGCTGCCTGGTTTGATTAAGCTTCTAGGAAGCCAGTGTATTTGAGACAATTTTACTTCCAAACAGATTAGAAATTACCATCTACACCTGAGGAAGCTGAACATACACAAGTCTATGGAATCTGATGAGATATATCCCAGAGTCCCGAGGGAATTTGCTGATGTAGTTGCCAAGCCACTCTCCATATTTGAAAAAGTCCTGGCAGTCAGGTGAAGTCCCTGGTGACTAGAAGAATGGAAACATTACACCCATTTTTAAAAAGGGTAGAAAGGAAGACTACTGACCTGTCAGCTTCAGGTCTGTACCTGGGAAGATAAGGAAGAGGTGCTTCTAGAAGCTCTGATAAGGTACATAGAGGACAGGGAGGTGATTTGAGACAGCCAGCTGTCATGGAAGATACATGTCCTGGCTTGCCCAGGCATAATACCATTGTCCCCTGCCCTTTGCTGGGAAGGGAGGGGAAAGCAGAGTGCAGGGAGAAGACAAGACTTGCCCAGACTTGTACTTCCCAAATAAGGGAAAGCAAGCTTCTGACTTCACCTAATACGGTCAGGTTTGGCAAAGTGCCACTCTGATCGGTGAATCTCTGTAGTCAAAGGGGCCATCACATTCAGGCAATTAATAGATAAGCTCTCGCCACATGGCTTTTTGGCATTTGCTTTTCCTTTTGCTTTGCCTGCTCTGCCTTGCCACATTATGCTCTGCTTTGCCTGCAACGAGTCTCAAGACACCGACAGAACTCCTTTCAAGTGCTTTGGGGTACTGTCTGATCCTATTTTGTGAGTAAATATTCAAAGCCTCTTTGTAAGAAATTCTGTAACTAGATTCTATTGTGCCTTCTACCCAAGTGGAGAAAGGAGCCTCTCAAGTCCCCTGGTGGGCAAGCATTATAATTGAAACTAAGAACCTCTTTCCAGTTTTAAGTTTACTGTTTGTGTTTGCTAGTTATTTCTTAAAGTGTTCTAGTTTGCCTGTTCCCTGTGTGTATAAGTATCCAAACCGTGCATTTCAAACATTGTAAATAAGTTTTCTGGCAAGACTGGCAAGAAGGCCAATGGCATCCTGGCCTGCATCAGGAATAGTGTGGCCAGCAGGAGCAGAGAGGTCATTCTCCCCCTGTACTCTGCACTGGTTAGGCCACACCTTGAGTACTGTGTCCAGTTCTGGGCCCCTCAATTTAAGAAGGACATTGAGGTGCTTGAACATATCCAGAGAAGGGCAACGAGGCTGGTGAGAGGCCTCGAGCACAAGCCCTAAGAGGAGAGGCTGAGGGAGCTGGGATTGTTTAGCCTGGAGAAGAGGAGGCTCAGAGGAGACCTTATTGCTGTCTACAACTACCTGAAGGGTGGTTGTGGCCAGCAGGAGGTTGCTTTCTTCTCTCAGGCAACCAGCACCAGAACAAGAGGACACAGTCTCAAGCTGTGCCAGGGGAAGTTTAGGCTGGAGGTGAGGAGAAAGTTCTTCACTGAGAGAGTCATTCCCCACTGGAATGGGCTGCCCAGGGAGGTGGTGGAGTCACCGTCCCTGGAGGTGTTCAAGGCACGTTTGGACGTGGCACTTGGTGCCATGGTCTAGTCTTGAGGTCTGTGGTAGTGGGTTGGACTTGATGATCTTTGGAGGTCTCTTCCAACCTTGCTATACTGTGATACTGTGATACTGTGACTTAATGTTAATAAACAATTTTCATAGTTATTGACAATCTCTGCCTGGATATAAAAATTAATATAAATTATTAATTTTGCATAATTTGTAACACCACCATAGTTTTACTAAGAGCAAGTTCTGCCTGACCAAACCAATGGCTTTCTTCAATGGAACGACTACATCAGTGGACAAGGGAGGGGCAATGGATGTCACTTACCTGGGCCTCTGCAAGACTTGTGACATGGTCCCCAAAACATCCTTCTCCCTAAGTCAAAGAGATATGTACTTGATAGGTGGACCGTGATGGACAAGGAATCAGCTGGATTCCATCAAGAGGGTAGCAGTTAATGGCTTGATATCCAGATAGAGATGGGTGATAAGTAGTGCCCCTCAGGGGTCCATACTGGGATCAGTGCTGTTTAATATCTTCACCAATGACATATACAGTGGCATTGAGTGCACCTTCAGCAAGTTTGCAGATGACACCAAACTGAGTGGTGCAGTCAATACACGAGATGGATGGGATGTCATCCAGAGAGACCTGGACAAGCTGGAGAAGTGGTCCCAGGTGAATGCAAGGTCTGGCACCTGGCTCAGGACAATCCTCATTATCAATAAAGGCTGGGGGATGGTGAGATCAAGAGCAGTACTGCAGAAAAGGACTTGGGGATACTAGTGGACAAAAAGGTGAATATGAGCCAACAATGCACACTTGCAGCCCAGAAAGCAAACCACATCTGGGGCTGCACTAAAAGAATGGTGGTCAGTAGATTGTGAGAGGTGATTGCATTGGTGAGACCTCACCTAAAATGCTGTGTCCAGCTCTGGGGCCCTCAACACAAGAATGACATGGACCTGAAGGAACAGGTCCAGAAGAGGATCATAAAAATTAGCAGAGGGCTGGAGCACCTCGCCTACAAAGATATGCTGAGAGAGTTGGGCCACAGTCAAGTCAGAAAGGCACAAACTACTACACATGTAGGGACAGTAATTTTGAAGCCAAATAGAAGAAAACAGCACTAAAATTTCATTAAACACAGCCAGAGAAGTGAAGACTGAAGTAAACTATGACAGAAATACAGCACGCTTGGCTGTATTGATACAATATATATCAGACAAATTTAATAAATATGTCTTTAGATATATTGTACCATGAAGGCCAGGTGGATTCTCTGTCTTTCCATGTTACACTATAAAAGCTTTGGCGTACATTTAAACTAGAGTTATGAAATACATTTTATTGCACTGTAATTGCATTTGTTGGGCTTTGACATCTATCTTTACTAAGAATTGACACTTCAGAATCAGTATTTATTTGGGGCAGACAGTTATCAGAGGTTAGAGCTTTTGCTCAGTCTCAGGCTTTTGGTCATTTTTACCAGTAGGCATAAAAACTGTCTTCTGCATCTGAGAAGGTAGGATCCATGGCTAGGAAGCACCCACAATCAAAGACTACTCAGTAAAAGTCACAAAATCTCAGAACTGCCTAGATGATAGAAGACCTTTTAAAATCGTTGAGTTCAGTCATTAAACTAATACTGATTTAGTCATGACTAAACTATACCCGTTTCCTCTTGTCCTCCCACCTGTTACTTGGTTGAACAGACTAACCCCCACCTCTCTACAGCCTCCTTTCAGGTAGTTATAGAGGGCAGTAAGGTCTCCCCTAAGCCTCCTTTTCTCTAAACAACCACAATTCTCTTGGCTGCTCCTCAAAAGACCTATTCTCTAGACCCTTCACTGCCCTTCATTGGACATGCTGTAGGACATCAGTGTCCTTGTATTGAGGGCCCCAAAAGAGAACACAGTACATGAGATGCCACCACACCATTACCGAGTACAGAGGTAAAATCACAGAATAACAGAATCACAGAATGTTGGGGGTTGGAAGTGACCTCAAAAGATCATCTAGCCCAACCTGCCTGCCAGAGCAGGATCACTTAGAGTAGGTCACACAGAAATGCATCCAGGTGGGTTTTGAATGTCTTCAGAGAAGGAGACTTCACGACCTCTCTGGGCAGCTTGTTCCAGTGCTCTGTCACCCTTATACTAAAAAAAGTTTTGCCTTGTGTTCATGTGGAACCTCCTATGCTCCAACTTGCACCCATCACCCCTCGTTCTATCATTGGACATCACTGAGATGGGCCTTGCTCCATCCTCCTGACACTCACCCTTCACATATTTATAAACATTAATGAAGTCACCCTTCAGCCTCCTCCAAGCTAAAGACATCCAGCTCCCTCAGCCTTTCCTCATAAAGGAGATGTTCCACTCCCTTAATCATCTCTGTGGTTCTGTGCTGGACTCTTTCAACCAGTTTCCTGTCTTTCTTGAACTGAGGGGCCCAGAACTGGACACAATATTCCAGATGCAGCCTCAGCAGAGTAGAGGGGCAGGAGAAGTTCTCTCAACCTCCTAGCCACATCCTTCTAATACACTCCGGGATGCCATTGGCCTTCTTGGCCACAAGGGCACATTACTGGCCCATGATCATCCTTCTGTCCACCAGAACTCCCAAGTTCTTTTCCTCAGAGCTGCTCTCCAACCGATCAGTCCTCAGCCTATACTGATACATGGGGTTGTTCTTTCTCAGATGCAAGACTCTATACTTGTCATTGTTGTACTTCATTAAATTTCTCCATGGACATCTCTCCAGTCTCTCCAGGTCTTCCTTAATGGCAACACAGCCTTCCAGCGTGTCAGCCACTCCTCCCAATTTTATGTCATCAGCAAATCTGCTGACAGAGCACTCTGTTCCCTCATCCATGACACTGATAAATATATTGAGTTATTTCCCTGGTCCTACTGGCCACACTATTCCTGATACAGCCTAAGATCCTGTTGGCATGCTGGTTTGTGTTCAGCCAGCTACCAATCAACAGGTCCCTCTCAGCTGAGCAGTTTTCCAGCCACTCTTCCCCAGGCCTGTAGTGCTGATAGGAGTTGTTGTGGCCAAAGTGCAGAACCTGCCATTTGCCCTTACTGAAACTCATACAATTGGTCTGGGCCCATCAATCAAATCTCTCTTCTCTTCACTAAGCACTATGGACGTCATTAACCTCTGGGACTCTGTCCTGAGGGAAATTAAGAAAAACGGAGATTTAAAATTATTTTTTGTTACTTTGTTTAAAGGTAAAATGATAAGCTACGTCAAACCTGTTATGGGGCAGATAGCAACCTTGTGGATAGGTGTAACATAACAGACAATACAGCAAGAACAGAAAAAATACTCAAGATTGATCACTGAAGAGTGAAGGCCGTCTGATATGAGATATTAATATCCGGTTATGAATATTTTTATTAATATCTCTGAATATTATTTTTTTCTATTAATATTCAAAAATTCGGGGAAAAATCCCTCAGATTCTTTAGATTTTCGGTCAACAGGAAATATTGGCACGGAGGATATTTATTAACACAGAATTAACCAGCTAAAACGGTCAGAACTTGGGAAAAGAGGAACGCGAAACAGGAAAACTTTAACTGTGCTGCAGAGGCTCCGCATCAACCCCAGTACGTGGTACTCACGGTAATCGGTCCCTGAGCAAGTTTCCCATATAAAACGCTTCCAAAACTCACGGCAAATGATCCCGCGGTAAAATACAATGTATTCCCGGCAGAGGGGGGAAGGAGAGAGAGCTGCAGAGCCAGTGTACGCTGCAAACACGTGGCCACGGCGATTCCCAGGTAACGAGCCACTAACGAGCGCTGCTGCAGTGATCTTGTGCAGGAAAGGCTGCTGTGTAGCAAGGGAGAGGGGCGGCTTCTAAATCATCCCCCTCAAATAGACCAATTTGAAAGAGAAACTGGCCAATAGGCATTCAGCATTCTTGTACTGCCCAATGCCTCCAAAGCTTCGTGCCTCGTGCAAGCACACAGGCACATTGAGGGGCTGCACCAGACACCTAGTGCTAAGCTACCAGCCCCAGGGCTTCACTTTGCTCAGCTTAATTCAATCTACTCAACTTCCGGACCCTGAACAGAAGGAGGATTGAGCACGGGTTTAAACCAGCCTGGCAGGATTTATGCCTACCAGGACACCATCTTGATTCCCTTCAGCTATGTAAAAGCTAGGTATTAGAATGTGTCTCCAGAGAAAGGAGAAAACAAACCCACACCCAAGGGTCCATCCTTTGGAGGTGCCTATGAATCCTGTATTCATGTGTAATCCCCTCTGTTGATTCAGAGATGCTTGCAACCTTCTCTGAAGCAGGATAATTTAAACAAGATACCTGTACTGATTCTGTCTGGGATGCAGTTAACTTTCTTCATAGCAGGCTTTATGGTGCTGGTCTTTGGACTTTTGTGTAAAAGTGTTGATAACACACCAGTGTTTTGGCTATTGCTGAACAGTGCCTGCACAGCATCAAAGCTTTTACCTTTCTCCCACTCTGTCCCCACTTCCTGCAGCAAAAAGGTAAAAGGTGAACAAGAGATTGTGAGGGGACACATCCATGGCAGCTGACCTGAACTGGTCAAAGGGATATTCCATGTCAGATAGTGTAATGCTCAGCAATTAAAACAGAAATAGGGGAAGAAGAAGGAGCTTCTTGTCTTCCAAGGTGGCCACTGCTTGGAGACTGGCTGTTCTGTTTGTGGGAGACAGAGACTGATTTCATGTGATTTTCCTTTTCTCTTTCCTTCAACAATTAAACAAGCCTTTTCATTTTGTTTTTCCTCTTCTGTCCCCCATCCTGCTGTGGGGCAAGGGTGACTAAGCAGCTGTGTGGGAGCCTAGCTGCTGGACAGGGTCAGCCCACCACAGCAGCAGTTATGTTCCTGAACAAAACAGTTGCAGATATGAAAGAAACCAAGCCAATGTAAGTCTCACAAAGCAGCACCAAAATGTGTACTTTTGAGTAAGTCACAGAGAAACAAGGGTTGGGTTACATATACTGGGTGGAGATTTCTGCAGAGCACCTCAATAATATTTTGCTGATTCTAAGGGTCTCTATCAAACAATGTTTTGCTTATCCACCTCACATGTGTAGAAGAGATTCCTGTCCAAAGTTATATCTATGAAGCAGTATTTAATGTGCTCCTGAGCAATACATCTGAGTCCTGTGCCTGTGGCAGTATCATAGGAAATGCCAATGCACAGCAAAGAAAATGTCAGCTTTCCACCAGACAAGGAAAGAAATGAAGAAATGCTGCTCCTTTATGCTATAATGCCTCGTGCAGTTTTCTTGAAGGTAGTTTATAGGTTTTGAAGCTGGAGCATGCACTAACTTGCTCTACAGAGGCATGCACATAGTTTGATCAGTGTAGTGAAGGAGACTGATGTCCCAGTTTTGACCTGTTATGTGACCACACTAAGTCACCCTACCTCTCTGTACTTCATTTTCTCCTCCTTTCTTTCACCTATTTGGATTATTAATTTGGATGTAATCCTTTCAGATAGAGACTGTCTCAAGTTTTTAGGCTTCATGGCAGAGATGGCTGATCTCTCTGGTGTATTAGAAAGTGAGTGGTTACTGAGACACACACACAGACCTGGGTACTCCAGTGAGCTGTTGTGGCTCAAGGTCTGAGAGATATTGGTCCTATCTCACTACAGACAGAGGAGTATGACTGGGTATGCAGTCAAGTTCCGTTGTAAAACACTGATGCTTGCCTCCACAGATGCTCCTAGTTTTACTTTATCCCACAGTCTGCGATAAGGATTACCTTCACATCCTTGTTGCTATTGAATTTTTCAGAAGACACCAGTCTCAAGAAAAGCAAGTTGGTGACCTTTGGCCTACTAGGGAGCTCTCAGCCCCATCAGACGTACAGCATAATTGTTGCTAGCCATTAATGGAAACAACTGTCACGAACACTTTCCATTTCTGCAGTAACAGGTTCTGTGAAATCTGGAGAGATGAGGATCTAGGAACTATCTAGATTCTCTTAGCAGAAGACTCAGCAATAAAGGTGAAAAATAACTTCCATTGATTTCAGACCAAAATTCCAAAGAGAAGAGGGAGAAGAAAGAAGGTAATTCCATCCCCATGAGTAGCCAAGCAGAGCAGCATGTCCCTGGCGCAGGAGGAGTGGAGAACATGCCTTCTGCAGGGGTGCAGAACTGATGGAACTGAAGCCTGAAAACTGGCAGAATGGAAACTTGGAAACTGAGCCCTGGACAGAAGAAGGCAATTTACCTTATCTGAAATAAAAACAGCTTATGTTGAAGCCAGACGGAAATTCAGCTGACTCGAAGCTGCAAGCAAAATTAGCATAACACTCTGCAGGTTGAAACATGGGGGAAGCAGAATGAGGGATTGAGTCTTGAAGGCTGGCAGTGGAAGGAAGCTGCTGCTGTTTCTGCAGTCCTATTCAAAATTACCCCTTAAAGCTAAAATCATTGCAAGACCAAGCTAGAAGACCATAATAGTGCCTGCTGGCCTTAACTGCAACAAGCAAAAAAAGACGACGGCAGCAGAATCATCATTAAAAGCAATAAGAGTATGACTAGCCCCCCAGACTAGTAGATCATGGTAACTACAAATGACAGACCGAAACATCATAGCCAGGAGTCTGTCAATGTAAATCAATGTAGCTATGCCACTGACTGACTTCCACAGTGAAGTTGGTCTAGTTTATTCCTTTAAGAAACCAGACCTTGAATGTGAGTATGCATAGCCTGTGTCTACAAAATGCACTGTTCTGAGTGTAGACTGGAGGAGGAGGAGGCTATGGTCTGCCATATGGCATTGAAAGACACAAATTAGCTCTCATGGCTTAGCTTTGGTGTCAGAAGCCACCTAATCATAGTGGTAGCCAGACAGGCTAACTCAGCCATGCAAGCTGATGTATCCTGCTGTTAGACTGATTCCATTCCCCAAGGTAATTCTTGTAGAGTTGGCCTGTATAATTCAACACTACATTGCTTTGGCAAACCCTTAAGGAGCATGGTTGTGTATGTGTGCAAGCATGAGAGCAGTTAAGTGATTCTATACTCATAGACTTGTGTATGTAAGGTCATTTGCCCTTGTAGCAATGACCAAAGATCCACTTCTTTTGCTAATGTAAGTCACAAACCAGCCCTTGTGTCAGTAAATGGCTTAATTTGAAAGACATAGTGGTTAACCAGCTATAATAGGGCACCAAAGATTCTGCTTCTTAATATTTTTCCTGTGCGTACATTAGGAGCCAATAAAGGTTGAAATAATGTTTGAAACAAGAAGCTCTATCTCAAGTGTGGAGAAGGCATGCCAGGATGCAATCCAGTGTCACTGCACACAGAGGAACAGTATTGTATCTGAACAACATCATGCTCTTGCTGCAAAGTAGTATTTTTCCAAGGCCTGGATTTGCCTGACTACAAATACCACAGGAGTCTCACAAAAAACAATCCCTTTAAAAGGAAACTGGAATGTGCATTTTCACACATGCAGATTATGTGTGATTAGTGCGCCATCAAATTTGATTGAGTTAATCTGAGTTTTGATGCAATATCCCAGTGTCTGAGAATCTTTGCTGCGTTTGCAGAAACAAGCAACTGGATGCAATGTGTGAGGAGTGAGCTCACCAGTGTTTGCAGTGAAGCAAAAGAATGAATGAGCCTAGACATGCTTGAAGCCAAAAAACAACCAACCAACCAACCAACCAACCAACCAACAACCAACAACCAATTTAAAAAAACCAAACAAACAAACAAACAAACAAAAAATTCACACTTGCTTAGTGTTTTTAATGACAATGTTTGGAGGAGCAAGATCACAGAAGTAATTTCCAACTCAAGGAATATAAGCACACATCCATGTTGAATCAGATGAAGTGAGCAGTGACAGCAAATGCACGTTTTCTAAAGGAGACATTTCTATGTGATTATCCTCTGCCTCTAAAAAATAGACCCTAGCTGAAATTTTGAAACAAGTCATCTTCTATATATTATGGATACCATAAACATAAAAAGAGAAAAAAAACCCAACCAGACAAACATCCCCCCTCCGCCCCTCCAAAAAACAACAACAAACAAAATAACAACAAACCACAGTGGGCTTTTTTAAAAGTCTGCTTTTCCAGAAAGAAATAGTGTTGCAGACATAAAAGTTTTTCCAGGCTTGCCCTGGGCACTCCTTGAAATATGCTGTATGGACAACACACAATCAAACCTCTGGCTGTCTCTAGGAGATATTCATCCTGTCTCTCCTTGGCAGGCTGGATTTCATGTCCAGCCCCACTGGATTTATTGCCTCATTGTGGCAGAAAAAAAAATCGAGGCTAGTGACAGACCATAGATGAGTATTGAACAACCAAGATGTAGTAAAACAAACAAAAAAAAAAACCCAAGGAAAGTGCATATAATTACAAGTCAATTAAATATAAATCATTACAGGGATAAGAGGAATGAAGTAGCATGCAGAAACCTGCGAGAAGTACAGGTGTTCTCTGATTTTCTCCCTCCACCCTGTAGATTAGCAGGTCTAAAAGTGTCCATACTGGCATTGAGAACAATCTTCACATCTGCTGGGTGGAATTTCCAGTCATCAATGAGCGTAAGGTAGATTAATGATGCAGCAACACCATTAAAGAAAGTAGCGACAGGAGGCTGAGATCTTTTGGCCGGGTTGGTTTGTGCTTCCATTACTGCTTAGTAACACATAATTCTTTATGAGGGCATAAAATCGCTCTTTACTAATGTTTTTCTCATTCAAAGGTCAGCAAAGCCACAGTGAAAGTTAAAGAGGAGGAGTGCATGGCTCTATTGGGACTGCTGAAAGCAGCCAGACACCTTTGGAGAAGAGGGACTTGATCTGATATTTCATAAGGGGCAGCCTGACCGTATGTGGCAAGCAGGATGGAAGCTGGGTGGTTGCTTTTGCCACAGAGCAGATTTGCCCAGGTCACACAAGCTTGAGATAAAGCTGCAAACCCTAATTTTAGAGTGTGGTACAGGCCAGAGAATGACAGGAGAGAGTCAAACCAAAGCAGGCCAAGGTAACTTACTCCCATTAGGAGTGGAAAATGGCCTAGGCTCATTCAAAAGAGTCACAAACCCAAAGACTGATTCTTTTCAGAGGCAGCATTCCAGTTCCGATTCAAAGGCATAAGCAGCATAAAGCAGCAAGGCTCCAGACAGTTCACATCAAATCAGCTGCTGGCCAGCATGTTAAAAAAACCCTATCAAATTATCAGTCAGTCTGTGCTTCATTATTTGCCTTTTACCTGTTTCTAGTGGTTCTATACCAGCTCCAATAGACGACAGTGCCATGGAGAATCTGCTGATTCAAATCCCTCCCTCCCCAGCAGAAAGCCAGTGGGAGGAAGGAAGAAAGAAACCCAACTCGACATTCTATTTTTCCCCTTCAAATAAACCCTAAATTGCTTCTTTAATGGACTCAAGTTTTTGAGCAGGGTAGGAAGCTCTGATACAGAATGGGGCTACAATTTTGTTAAAGACAAGCTCTGCAGCAAGCCTGTGAACTCCAATAAATTTATAGCTCTGCTCCCAGTCAGAAACAGAACAATAGCCTCTCCTGTTTAATTGTGGATTGTAGTGAGTGGTTTCATGCTCAAACCCTCTTGTAATGTAGTCCTCTCTTTTTAATCATCAAAGGTGATCTCTGCCAAAGCAGCTGACAGTTGCATTTGATCAAGTGTAATAGGAACAGTCAGATCTTCCAGGATCCTTGTAGTTACCCATTTTCCATGTGTAATTCCAGTCTATTTCATACAAGTTTAATATGACAACTGTATTACAAAATTAGAGGGAGGATTTGGGGTGAGATGACTCACTGTTTTTTTTTTTATTATAAAATCTGATCTCAAAACAAAAGGAATTTTCTATTCCTAGCTGTGCTATTGACCCCCTGTACAACCTTGAACAACCTTTGATGTCTAGATCTTTTCTTCTGCTTTGCCTGTCATTGCTATTTAGACTGTGAGCTGAGTAGAGCAGTGTTGCCTGGTTTGGGGTTCTGTTGTAACAACTAGCACAGAGGAGTATACATTTAGAGATGATGAAATATGGACACTGACATTGCTGACATATATATTAGCAGGTATACAAGTAGTTATATTTATCACAATGTGTGTATATATATATATTCATGCAAACATGCTCCATAGTTGTTTCCAATTTGAGAATGAGTACTTTAAGGGTGAGGTACCACAGTTTTAAAACCAAGAAAGAAGACCCATCCTCCATCTTTCAATACAACTTCAAACAGATTTGCCCAAGATAACTTGTTTAGCAATTTAATCTGTGGTTTTACAATGACCCTGTCAAAGCAGTGCAAAATGTCTGTTGTGTGTGCCAGATGCTATCTAGACCCACCAGGGGTACTCAGAGGTGCCGACTGGCCAGGTATAGATCACATCCACTATGCAATGAGTCCATTATTTATTTTATTACTCCTTAGGTTGGGAGGAGGATCAAATCACTTGTACTTCTGTCAGATGTCAACATTTGGGAAGGTGGTTGGTAGTGAGGAAGGCAGAAAACAGTCAAAATGAAAATGGCTTGGTTAATTAATTGCAAGCACTGCTTGAAGGACCAGCACATATATTTAATCAGTTGCCTAGTAACAAACGGTGTATGATGTGAATGCTATCAGCCCGCGGCGTGAGCAAAGGATGGTCCCTTTCTGTTTTTATCATCTGCCAGCATGCATACTCTGGGCGTTGCACACCCTTGTGTTCAGAAGGACTGCTCTGCCACCTCACAAAAGGCACACAGTGGTAAGGATTACCCCCCATTTTGGCTCTGCCATTTCTGCGCCTTCCATAGACATCTTGGAGGGAAGACTGTCTCTTCTTGCAGGGAGTGACCTTTTCAATGGTGAATCAAATGACAAGAAAAATTATCCAGATCTCCCCTCCCCTCCACCCACCTTCTTTTCTTTATGAAGTTATCTACACACTGGGAATACAGCACAGGCATTGCTGCTGCTCACGTTTTGTTACTGACATAAGTGTCACCATTAATGGTATATATCTTCTTTTAAAACCTCTGCACAGAAAACCAGAAAATCATTGGCATTGGGACAGAGGCAGAATTAATAAGAAAGTGGGTTTGTTTGTTGGCTAAGTTGTGTTTTTTTTCAGTGACCTTAAAGAAAGAAGGGCAATGGATGGATAGATGTTGGACTGCAGCACATAAAGCCAGCCCAAGACAAACTGTACGGTTCTGTTTCCTGTAGGTGAAAAAATAACTCATGACCTGACATCCAACTGAACGTTGAGTACTCCTTTGGTGCTACTTTTAGAAGGGAATTTGACAACAAGAATTTGATTGTAGTTTTCCACCATCCATACACCGTTTCGTTAGCTGGGCCTGATAATTCAGAGACACAAAAAATGCTCACACGGCCTTTCCGTGTTGCAAAAAAGAAATAAAAAGGGAACATCCATAAAATAAAAGCTCCTATTTATGTTTTAACATGCCGTGAAAATGTTTGTGTGTCCTTATCAGGGCTTCTTCTCCTTCCTCCCCCCCTTTCCATTTGTAAATCCCACTGGATGAAAGACTACATCTTCCATAAAGAATTCCCACCAGAAATCTTTATAAATCCTCCATCAGTGAAATACTCTGCTGTCATGCTGAGCAGAAGCTAATCTAATTAAGACGGGATCTGCTAAATTTAATAGCCTGCTATGAATTTTTACGGACATCTGGTAACTGGAAGGTTGGAACGACTCTGACACATCAAATACACATTGTCCAAATGACCAGTATCAGGCAGATTATTTTCCCTTTTTCGGTCACTTGTAGCTGATGTAGGATACAATCACCCCCTCAGGATATACTCATGTGACTCCATCTCAAATTAATGGGGGTTATGGTGCATACATGTTTGAAAGCAGAACTGGGCCCCTGATGCTTCCTCTAATGTTGTTTTTTCCTGATTAATGAAGGATCAGGACATATATGCGTTATATTTGGTTGTTTACACATACTGTAAACAGTGTAGCAGGAGTTGGAGCATCTAATAGCACATTGGCCTTCAATAGCTGAAAGTTACAAATCCATACCTGACTAGAAGCTTTTCTCAGTCAAAACCCTACATCATGTGCTCTGGCAAAGCACAGTACTCCCTGTGGAGTTTCACCATTTTAATCAGTTCTCCTCAGCCCAACAGCGTGAGCTGTTATCAGAGAAAGCGAAAGGATGGAGGGTAGAGTTGTTGGAGATTTTACCTCTTAAATTTCTAGCATGAAAACCAGTTGAAAACTTCTAGTGATCCCAAGAAATAGTGAACTGAGGTGTTACAAGGGTGGTACCTTCTCACGAGCCATTATTTTGAGAAGGGAGCACATTTACAGAAGTGTACAACATTTTCCCTGTCTTCATGAGCCACATGAAGGGCACACCACATTAATGAGCTCCTGTTACTTTTGTGGCTTCCTAACTCATCAATAAGAAAGTGCACAAACACTATTCCACCCAGTAGATTCTAACGGTGTTCAGCTTTCCCAGGCATGACGCTGAACCCAGAAACATACACACACACACACACAAATACAGTTAACATTCATAGTTATGTAATTTTCAAACAGGGCAGACAGCATACAAGGCATAATGCCAAACCCTTCAGAATAGAGAGTTTACACTTTAAAACATGTATTTCCTTGTTTGCTGTCTTAGTAAAGAAAACATTTTTCTCAAACTCCCCTCAGCCATCTCTCCCCACACCCCATAATAAAGGACTCAAGTAAATTCAGCAATGCAGTGGGAGTTGTGTCAACCTGATTTGATGAGTTGGCACTTGAAATTTTAATCTCTTTACCATCCACCAGCATTAAATCTGTACAGTGTGACTTAAAAACATGCCACAGAGCGAGGAAGTTACAGTGATGGCTTACAGATCACTGAAGTATTGGCTTCATGAAGTGGGAACAAACACATCTGGGACCAAGTGGAGAAAACCAGGGTCTGTATAAATAAAAAAAGCCTCACAAAGTAATATAAATCTTGGTAGTCGTTACACCTGTAGTGAGAAGAGATGGGAAATCCAGCCAAAATGATTGGCTTATGCCACGGAAGGGGTAATTAGCTACTGCGAGACG
>WBNM01018809.1:36567-66058 GCA_013399055.1 Ramphastos sulfuratus | reverse complement strand
TCTGGTTTGGTTTGGTTTGGTTTGGTTTGGATTGGTTTGGATTGGTCTAGTCTGGTTTGGTTTGGTTTGGTTTGGTTTGGATTGGTTTGGTCTGGTTTGGTCTGGTTTGGTTTGGTCTGGTTTGGTTTGGTTTGGTTTGGTTTGGATTGGTTTGGATTGATCTGGTTTGATTTGGTTTGGTCTGGTTTGGTTTGGTTTGGTTTGGATTGGTCTGGTTTGGTCTGGTTTGGTTTGGATTGGTCTGGTTTGGATTGGTCTGGTTTGGTTTGGTTTGGTTTGGTCTGGTTTGTTTTGTTTCATTTTGTTTCATTTTGTTTTGTTTTGTATTGATTTGGTTTGGTTTGATCTGGTTTGGTTTGGTTTGGTCTGGTCTGGTCTGGTCTGGTCTGGTCTGGTTTGGTTTGATTTGGTTTGGTCTAGTCTGGTCTGGTTTGTTTTATTTAATTTTGTTTCATTTTGTTTTGTTTTGTATTGATTTGGTTTGGTTTGATCTGGTTTGGTTTGGTTTGGTCTGGTTTGTTTTGTTTCATTTTGTTTCATTTTGTTTTGTTTTGTATAGGTTTAGTTTGGTTTGATTTGGTTTGGTCTAGTTTGGTCTGATTTGTTTTATCTAATTTTGTTTCGTTTTGTTTTGTCTTGTTTTGTATTGGTTTGGTTTGGTTTGGTTTGGTCTGGTCTGGTCTGGTCTGGTCTGGTCTGGTTTGGTTTGATTTGGTTTGGTCTAGTTTGGTCTGATTTGTTTTATCTAATTTTGTTTCGTTTTGTTTTGTCTTGTTTTGTATTGGTTTGGTTTGGTTTTTCACAGCTCTCTGGGTGCAGCCAGACCTGGAGTTAAGGCTCAGGAGGTGCAGCTGAGCCAGGGAGAAATATTGCCAGGGACAAATGAGGGCTCAGAGCTGTGCCCAGGAGGAGGGAACCCTGCTCAGACACAGCCTTGTCACGGCCACACTGGTGGCACTCTCCCCTCTTGCATGTTTTTTCCCCTCTAATGGTGCACAAGCACAATGAGCTCTCCTCTAAGGGACCTTTCCCTGGGTGAAGAGATTGGTCCCCAGCTGGGAATGCTGTGACCCAGAGGATCCCAGAATCCCAGCTCAGCAGGGCACCGGTGTGTGACCTGGCAGGGATGTGTGCAGGAGCAGCTCAGCAGTGGCTGTGTTCAGGTCTTGTTGCTGCAGCTGGTTTTGCCAGGCAGGGTTTGGACTTTGATGGGGCAGGGAGAGGGCTTTGTGCTTTGCTGCTCACTGAAGGCTGATTTCAGAGGGACCAATGTGCTGTGAGAGGGTTCCAGCACACTAATGCCAGCAGCTCAGCTGGCTGACAGCACAAGAAGGAGCTGGTGGAAGCTGATGCGGCCAGAGCTGTTCCAAAATTAGCCCAGCAGGACTAATGTCCCTTCCTGGGTGCAGACACATCCATCCTCCTCCAAGGATCCTGCCTAATGTGGGCAGGCAGAGTCTGGCAGCAGACCACACCAGCAAGCCACAACCCCAGCTCAGCACAGGCCAGACCTAAAAATCACTTGGAGCAAGATTCTGGCTCCTCTTCCATTCAGAGAAGCTTCACTTAGCACAGAGCCCTGGAGCAGGCTACCCAGAGAGGTTGTGGAGTCTCCTCCTCTGGAGAGACTCCTCCACAACTCCACAGCTCTGGTTGTGACACTGGGCAAGCTGCTGTGGGTGCCTTGCTTTAGCAGATGGGGGTGGATTGGATGATCCCCAAGAGATCCCTTCCAACCCCACTGTGCTGGCATTCTGTGGTGATCTACAGCAATTCCAGGTGTACTGAAATCTGAACAGCCCCAAAGGTGTTGCTGTTATGTACAGATGCTGGCAGCCTTGGGGACTCATCTCTTAGCTCAGTTTCCTTTTCCATCTTGCTGAATGTTCTTTGGTGTGAGGGTGCTGGAGGTCTGGAGCAGGCTGCCTGGAGAAGTTGTGGAGTTTCCTTCTTTGGAGAGCTTCCAATCCTGCCCTGGCCATCATGATCCTGGGCAAGCTGCTGAGCTTCTCCTCCCCCTCTACTCTGCCCTGGTGAGACCTCACCTGGAATATTGCATTTAGGACTTCCCAGTTCAGCAGAGACAGAGATCTACTGGAGAGAGTCCAAGGGAGGACTATGAAGATGCTGAAGGGGCTGAGCAGTGCCCTGTGAGGAGAGGCTGAGGGACCTGGGGCTGCCTGGCCTGGTGAAGAGAAGACTTAGAGGGGATCTGATCAATGGTTATAAATATCTGAGGGCTGGAGGTCAGGAGGGAGGGGACAAACTCTGCTCAGTTGTGCCCTGGGATAGGACAAGGAGCAATGGATGGAAACTACAGCACAGGAAGTTCCACCTCAACATGAGGAAGAACTTCTTGACTGTAAGTGTCACAGAGCACTGGCACAGGCTCCCCAGAGAGGTTGTGGAGTCTCCTTCCCTGCAGACTTTCCAGCCCTGTCTGGATGTGTTCCTCTGTGATAATAATCCTGCTCCAGCATGGGGGTTGGACTGGAAGATGCCTTCCAACCCCTAACATCCTGTGATCCTGTGATCCTCAAATACTCCTAAGCTGGTGTAAAAAAGTACAACCCCTCCCAACCTTTTATTGTTCTTAAGAGCTGCCGAGGTTTGGGTTTCCATCTCTTCTGTCTCTACACCACCTGGCTCCAGCCTCCTTCCAGGGAGCTGTAGAGAGCAATGAGCTCTCCCCTCAGCCTCCTTTTCCCCAGCCTGACCAACCCCAGGTCCCTCAGCTGCTCCTCAGAAGCTCTCTTCTGCAGACCCTTCCCCAGCTGAACAGCCCCTGGTGCTGCCAGTCCTGCATGACGCTGCCAGCCCCTGCGCGTCGTGACCACAGGGAAGGCTTTTCCCAGGGCCCCTTCCCCTTGCCCCTGTGCTGACAGAGGTTTCAACCTGTCACCTGCTTCCCTGCCAGGCAGCAGGACTCTTCACTTCTGCTGACAGGGGCAGGGAGCAGCCCCTCCCCAGCCCTGATACCTCATGGCAGCAACACTTGCACAAATCTTTAATTGTTTAGTTTAAAGAATTGTGTTTTGACCGCGAGGGGATTTTGGCTGGAGCTCAAGAACTGATAATGATATTTTGCTGCCAAGACGTCTTCTTGGCTCTGCCTGTGTTAATGTTCACTTACAAGAAGCTCCAATTAACTGCATCAGCTCTCACAGAGCGAGAGCAAGCGAGAGTGGGAGAGAGAGATGATGTCTTTTTGGGGAAGAAAGGGAGAGAGAGAGAGAAAGCAAAAAAAGAGGAAAGAAAAACGAATTAAAAACAGGAGAGAGAAAGAAAGGAAGGAAGAAAAAAGCAAAGCACAAGCACCAACACAAACAGCTTTCCTCTACCACCTGCCCCGTGGCAGATGACTTCCAAGACATTGGTCCATGGAATCTCAGCTCTGCCTCCTCCCACCCTTTAGATATTGCTGAGGGGCAGGGACCTCCCTGAGGCATAGAGAATTGTTTTGGTTGGAACAGACCTTTCAGAGCCCAACCCTTAACCCAGCACTGCCAGGTCACCATAGCCTGTGGCCCTCAGCACCACATCTCCATGACTTTGAAACCACTCCAGAGATGGGGACTCCACCACTGCCCTGGGCAGCCCGTTCCAGGGCTTAATCACTCCCCCCAGGGAAGAAACTGTTCCCAAAAATCTAACCTAAACCTCCCCTGGTGCAGCTTGGGGCCATTTTCTCTTATCCTATCACTTGTTACCTGGGAGCAGAGCCCAACCCCCACCTGTTTCCAACCTCCTTTCAGGGGGCTGTAGAGAGCAATGAGGTCTCCCCTCAGCCTCCTTTCCTCCAGGCTGAACATCCCCAGCTCCCTCACTTCTTTTTCCAGTCCAGCATGAGGACACAAATGGTTGGGCAGAGAAATGCCTTTGGGCTGCCTCCTCTGAGCAGAGCTCAAATAACTGGGGTGCAGCAGAGTGAAGAGGCCTGGAGGTTTCCAGAGCATCCCTCATCAGGGGAGAGGGGGTGGGAGCAGTCCCCAGCCCCGTGCAGGCAGCTGGGCTGCAAAGTGGGACAGTGTTTGCCTGCAGCCTGCAGAGCTGCTCCGCTGCCAGCATCACCCTTTGCTTTGAAGGTGCTGGGTTTGAAGCCAAGGGTTCGAAGCTGATCCCTGAGGATCAGTCTTGAGGCTCAGTCTTGAGGCTCAGAGGCTCCAGCAGTGCTCCGGACCAGGTGCTTCTCCCAGGAGGGACAGGTTTGGACTTGTCGAGGAGCTTGGGGAGATCCAAGCAGGGGATTTCTCAGCAGAGCCGAGGCTGTGCCCTGGCCGGCTGGGTGAGAGGGTCAGATCCTGCCCCCACGGCTCACGTTACACGGAGCCGAAGACAGGAAGATTTAGGAGTGGAGATGCCACACAGTGCAGCGCCTTGTTTGTCTGCCTTTGAAATCGGAGTTAGTGAGAGTGGGGAGGAGGGAGGCAGGGAGGGGGGCACCAGCCTGTTCCCCTGCCTTGCAGTTCCTTTCTGGCATGGAGGGGATTTGCATTGACTCTCTCCTGCCTCTGTTGCTTCAGGTGCAGCTCTGTTTTCTTACATGTTAATTTTTTCCCGGTTTATTATCCTGTCCCTCAGCTGCTACCAGAAACCCTCCACCAGCTCAGGGAGTGTTTCCCTCAGCCAGCAGCTGGGATGCATTTGGCCTGGGAGAACCCTGCCACTGGGGCTGGAGGGGTGGGTGCTCCTTGGGGTGCAGAGATGGGTGGTGCCTGCTCTCACCAGCCCCAACACAAAGCAGATCCCTTCCCTGAGATGATCTTGGGTTGGCTCTGCCCCCAGAGCACTGCTGTGAAGAGGGATTTGCCCTGAAGCCTGTGGTGCTCTCTGAGAGGAGAACATCCCTTGGTGAGATGCCCTGCACCATGGTGATCTGGCCAAGCCACCACGAACCACAAGCAGGATGCTGCCACCTTGAGAGGGCCCTCACACCCTCAGGTATTTGTTCTGTGAGCTGCTTTGCACTGTCAGAACAGTTGGTTGAGGGCAGAGCTGGATGAGCCAGGAACGGTGCCCCCGCACCCAGCCCCTGGCACATCCAGAATGTCACTGTCCCCTAGACCCACCATACCACCTCTCTCCTGGTCCCATGGGTGCTCTGCATTGCCTTTGGAAAGAAAAAAACAAACCAAAACCCAAACCACTTCTCCCTATTCATTGACTACAGGAGGATCATAAGCAGATTAAAGTTGAGTGCTACCAATATCCCCCAGCGGGAAACTCGTGGCAATTTATTCCTTCCCTGCACGGCTCAGCTTCCCGGGAAGCAGGAGCCCTTTCCTTCCCCTCAGCCTTTCCTGCCCAGGTCACCAATTCTCCAGGGCAGAACCTCTCTGGGAGCAGATGGAGGCGCAGAGGAGGAAGAGACAGATTTGGGGCAAGTCCCTGAGGCAGAGATGGAGCTGGGGTGGAGCTGAGCTTGCTACCTGCCGCCAGACACGGATCCAGCTGGAGGCAGAAATGGAGCGTGAGACAAATCTTCCATTTACATTTTAATTTCAATAAAATGGTTTTATTTTGTGTTTTATTAGAGTGCTGGTGCAATAAAAGCATCCATTAGCCCTGGGGAGCCTCTCTTTACATGAGAAGGTTTCTCAATCAGGGGTTGGGGCAGGACAGCCACGCGGCCTCCTGCTTTATCACCAAACCTGCTCAGCACTCCTCAAGAACAAGAGAGGAGGTCTCCTTGACGTGCACACAATGCATGAGGGCAGCTACAAGCCTTGAAATGCAGCTTGGGTTCCTTTATTGAAATAAACCACAAGGATAAACCTCCTGCAGGTAAGGACTGGGTGTTCCCTGCCTGTTAGAGCTCCCTACCCTCCCTTCAGCATCCAAACCCATGAGTCAGATCCAGCCCAAACCCAGGGATTGGCTTTTTTTTTTAAAGTCTGAGAGTGTTGATTCTGTGGTTTGGGTTTTTTTTTCCCTCCCCACCTTCTTTTATCTATTTATTTATTTATTTTCTCTCTCTCTCTCTCTTTTTTTTTAATAATGGGAAACTTCTGGCTGCACTTTTTTTAAAGCTTCCCTCTCTATTTTAATGGAAGATGCTCTCCTTCTGAGTCAATAAAGGCACCCAGGACACAGATTAGCATTTGGCCCTCTGCTCGTCTGCTGGATTAATTTCAACTAAATTATAGGTAAGGAATGATTGATTATTGTGGTGATTAAGAATTTATCCTCATATACTACCTTTCATCTGCAAGGCACACCAGATATTACAGCAATAGGTGCAGGAGAAATTCAAGGGCTGATTCAAATCACAAGCCCCAGGGAAGGAGGTTGGATATCCTGGTTCTGCTTCACAGGGGGCAAAGCCAGGGGCAGAGGCCTACGTGGTGGAGGGAGGGAGGAAGGATTTCCTGGGAGTCAGTATCAAGGCAGCAATGAAGCAGGCACCACAGTCCCAACCAAGGCTTGGAGTCAGTTTTGAAGGTGTATAAAACCTCCATTTGATCATGCTCAAGGATAAAAGCTGTGATTTCTCTACACTGCCCTTGCATACACACATCTACCCAGCTGGACCACGCATCCATGCATGCCCAGACCACCCTGGCAGCCCCCCCCCCAAACACAAATACATCAATCAACCAAGCAATGGGATGCTTGAATCACAGCAACACCCAGGTTGGCAAAGCCCCTCAGGAGCACCAAGTCCAGCCCAGAACCCTGCTCTACAAGATTCATCTTAAACCATGTCCCCAAGCACCACATCCGAACCACCCTTAAACACCTCCAGGGTGGGTGACTCCACCACCTCCCTGGGCAGCTCATTCCAGTCCCTGACCACTCTCTCCATGAAAAACTTTTTCCTAATGTCCAATCCAATCCAGCTCCAGCTGGCAGACCTTTACTGGCCAACTCAACCCAGAGGCTGTGGTTAATCACAGACACACACACAGGTTGGCACAGCCCTTCAGGACCACCAAGTCCAACTTAGAACTCTACTCTACAAGATTCACCTTAAACCATATCCCTAAGCACCACACCCAAACCACCCTTGAACACATTCAGGGTTGGTGACTTCACCACCAGTGGGGGCTCCACTTGGGAACCCACCAGCGAGGATCTCCTGGCCCTCACTGGAGCCAGCTCTGCTGTGATCCCTGTCTTGGAAGGAGCCCACACATGGACAGCCCTGATAGATGTCGGCCATGCCTGCAACATTTCAATTCCTCCTCAGCATCTCTGCTGCCCACCTGGGGTCTGGCAGGCCTTCGGTGGGGAGTGAGGGGATATTCCATCTCCCCTCCCTCCCCGTTCCCATGCCTCCCCCTGCCAAGGGTGATGGATTTATCTCCCCAGCAGAGCAGGCAGGCAGTTTCCAGTTGGGCTTTCACAAAACGCCTCTGAGAGCGGCGCGGTAGGACAGGAAGATCCCACCCGTGGGGCCAGGCGGCTCCCCGCAGCCCCCCGAGCCACCCTCCCTCTCCATCCCCAACCCACCACCACCCCTTCCCTGGCCTCAGACAGTCCTCAAACAACAACTGTCTGCCTGCCCGGCTAATCCCTCACAGGTGACCTCAAGACAGCCGACGCCTCTCGCTAAACTCTCACATTCCTGCGCTCCGCGTTAACCCCTCCGGCACCGCATCCTGGCCCCCGCAGCGCTGCTTCTGCTGGGGGTCTCATTCGGAGGGGACCCTTCCCCACCCTTTCCCCTTGCTCCCAGAGCTGAGAGCTGCCCAGCGCTGCCTGGATCAGCCCCTTCCCAGAGCTGCTGGTCAGAGGTTAAAAGCCTAATGTATGATTATAAAGCCCCACAGAAAAAGCCTCCCCCTTCTGCCCTATAAATCTTCCTAACAGCCTCGGCACATGTGGGAGCCAGACGATGCTCCAGCCTCTCCCCACGATTTTGCTCCTGTACCACCACCCCCCCACCCCCCCCGAGGTGTGCTTCATTTCATCACTGCAGCCCTGGGATGGGAGTGAGGAATGGTCCCACCAGCACAGCGAGCACAGCTCTGCCCTCTGCCACCCTGCTCCTTCCCCTCACTGTCACAGAATCATAGAATGGTGAAAGGGACCTCTGGAGATCATCCAGTCCTACCCCACTGCCAAAGCAGGGTCACCTAGGGTGGGTCACACAGGAACGTGTCCAGGTGGGTCTTGAAAGACTCCAAGGAAGGAGACTCCACAACCTTTCTGGGCAGCCTGTCCTCACATCTGCTCCTTGCCCCTTACCGTGGAGGAGGGAATGAGGCTTTCACCTCTTTAGCCGCCACTGGGTCTCCCCCTGTGTCCTCAGTGGGATGTCCCGGGCCAGGCAGGTCCCTTAGCACAGCCCCCTGATGTCCCAGTCCCAGGGCAGTGAGGCTGTGGGAGTTGCCAGGCTGGGCACAGCAAGGAAGGTGAATATTTTCGGAGCACTCACAGAGGAGGAAGCAGGGCAGGCACACCCCAGGACTTCACAGCACTGCACAGAGCTGCAGCCCTGCCCGCAGCCTTCAGCCTGCCTGGCCAGAGCTGTCCTGTGCCGCGCCAGGTCCCTCCACACTAATTGTAGGGGGGCAGCATCTCTTCCGTCTCTGCTCTCTGCTGCTTTGTGCTTTTATTTGATTAGTCTTTAACTCAAGCAAGACCTCATGAACCAAATTCTTTCTGGTGTAAAGAACCTGGCTGCAGCAGGTCTGTGCCGGTACCGTCGGACCACCGACTGCTGGATCAATGGTGAGCATTTAATACCTGTGTGGAGATTTGCTACAGCATGACAACAGCTGTGGGGAACAAAGGCTCAGCTTTTCTTCTCCTTCCCCCCCCCGCCCACCCCCCCTTTTTTTTTTCCCTCATACACACATATAGTTTTTAGGAGTGATGCCAAAGTTTCCCGAGATCAAAGTGAAAGCAGTGTCCAGAGATGATGGAGACAATAAAACGGAAGAAAGAGAGGAGGGAAGAGGAGAGGTTTGAGTCTGGAGAGCTGAGCTGGGAGCTGGGATGCTGCAGGCTGCACCGTGCCCTCTGCTGGCTGAGGGGATGGGGCCCGATCCAGATCCGACCCCTGGGATCCTGGGGAAAGGGCCTCAGCTAGACCTCAGCACCCTGCACCTCATCCTGCTCATAGAATCCTAGCCTGGTTTCGGTGGGAAGGGACCTTGAAAGCTCATCCAGTCCAATCTTCCTGCAGTCAGCAGGGACATCTGCAACTAGAGCAAGTTGCTGCAAGCCCCAGACAACCTGACCTGGAATGATTCCACAGATAGGGCACCTCTGTGGACAACCTGGGACAGGGTCTCACCACCTTCAGGGTAAAACATTTCTTCCTTCTCCAGCCTAAAGCTCCCTTTTTAGTTTCAAACCATCACAACAGGTTCTGCTCTGGTGGGCAATGGCAGGTCCCACACTATCACCACCAGGACACTCCAGCCACAGAGTCTGAGGGGGGTGAGGAGTTTCCCTTCTTATCCCAACCTGTTCTGCAAGGGGCTGTGACTTCTGCTTGTGCNCTCCAGCCTCTCCCCACGATTTTGCTCCTGTACCACCACCCCCCCACCCCCCCCGAGGTGTGCTTCATTTCATCACTGCAGCCCTGGGATGGGAATGAGGAATGGTCCCACCAGCACAGCGAGCAGAGCTCTGCCCTCTGCCACCCTGCTCCTTCCCCCCACTGTCACAGAATCATAGAATGGTGAAAGGGACCTCTGGAGATCATCCAGTCCTACCCCACTGCCAAAGCAGGGTCACCTAGGGTGGGTCACACAGGAACGTGTCCAGGTGGGTCTTGAAAGACTCCAAGGAAGGAGACTCCACAACCTTTCTGGGCAGCCTGTCCTCACATCTGCTCCTTGCCCCTTACCGTGGAGGAGGGAATGAGGCTTTCACCTCTTTAGCCGCCACTGGGTCTCCCCCTGTGTCCTCAGTGGGATGTCCCGGGCCAGGCAGGTCCCTTAGCACAGCCCCCTGATGTCCCAGTCCCAGGGCAGTGAGGCTGTGGGAGTTGCCAGGCTGGGCACAGCAAGGAAGGTGAATATTTTCGGAGCACTCACAGAGGAGGAAGCAGGGCAGGCACACCCCAGGACTTCACAGCACTGCACAGAGCTGCAGCCCTGCCCGCAGCCTTCAGCCTGCCTGGCCAGAGCTGTCCTGTGCCGCGCCAGGTCCCTCCACACTAATTGTAGGGGGGCAGCATCTCTTCCGTCTCTGCTCTCTGCTGCTTTGTGCTTTTATTTGATTAGTCTTTAACTCAAGCAAGACCTCATGAACCAAATTCTTTCTGGTGTAAAGAACCTGGCTGCAGCAGGTCTGTGCCGGTACCGTCGGACCACCGACTGCTGGATCAATGGTGAGCATTTAATACCTGTGTGGAGATTTGCTACAGCATGACAACAGCTGTGGGGAACAAAGGCTCAGCTTTTCTTCTCCTTCCCCCCCCCGCCCACCCCCCCTTTTTTTTTTCCCTCATACACACATATAGTTTTTAGGAGTGATGCCAAAGTTTCCCGAGATCAAAGTGAAAGCAGTGTCCAGAGATGATGGAGACAATAAAACGGAAGAAAGAGAGGAGGGAAGAGGAGAGGTTTGAGTCTGGAGAGCTGAGCTGGGAGCTGGGATGCTGCAGGCTGCACCGTGCCCTCTGCTGGCTGAGGGGATGGGGCCCGATCCAGATCCGACCCCTGGGATCCTGGGGAAAGGGCCTCAGCTAGACCTCAGCACCCTGCACCTCATCCTGCTCATAGAATCCTAGCCTGGTTTCGGTGGGAAGGGACCTTGAAAGCTCATCCAGTCCAATCTTCCTGCAGTCAGCAGGGACATCTGCAACTAGAGCAAGTTGCTGCAAGCCCCAGACAACCTGACCTGGAATGATTCCACAGATAGGGCACCTCTGTGGACAACCTGGGACAGGGTCTCACCACCTTCAGGGCAAAACATTTCTTCCTTCTCCAGCCTAAATCTCCCTTTTTAGTTTCAAACCATCACAACAGGTTCTGCTCTGGTGGGCAATGGCAGGTCCCACACTATCACCACCAGGACACTCCAGCCACAGAGTCTGAGGGGGGTGAGGAGTTTCCCTTCTTATCCCAACCTGTTCTGCAAGGGGCTGTGACTTCTGCTTGTGCCTCCTCTACACCACCTGTACAGTCCTACCTGGGGCTAAGGGGACCTCAAGGCTGCAGCCCCAGCCTCTCCCCACTGATGCCAACCTGGGGTCCAGCCCATGGACTGGTTAGAGATGTGCTGGGGCAAAGAGCTCACAGGGAACATGTCAAGGGGAGACTTCTGAAGCCTGGCAAGACTGATTGTGTGGGCATGGGGAATGAAGAACCTGGGAAGGTTCATCTTGCAGCTGGGGACAGCCACTGCCTTACATGCCACTAACCAAGCTTCCCAAGTGACTTCCCAGGGAGCAAGGCAGAGCATTTTTTTCTCCACCTTCATGGGCAGCTCTTTAGGGTGGGGAGAAAAACAGCCCCAAGAGTCATCCTTGACACCTAGGGACCCCAGGAAGGACCCACAAATGGAGCACACAGCCTATGTCTGAACAGCTCCATGGGTTTCAGTCAGTTGGGGGTTGGGTTTTCCCCTCCTTGGTTGCATCCTCCACATTCCCCCAGAGATGTCAAGCAAGCCTGAAACTCCAACCAAACAGAGCTGATAAATCATGGCCATTTCCCAAGCTTCTGTATCTGAGCCAAGAGAAGCCATTGATTTATTCTTATTTATGAAGCAAACCAGTCTGTGGGCCAACATTTGCTAGGAAGCTGGGACAGACCCAGACCAGAACAAACTGCTGTCATCTCCTTCAACACCCAAACTCCAGAGCCAATCCTGGCCCCTCGTCTGACCCAGGTCATATTTTTGAGCTGGTGGAGTTGGTGAAGACCTGGGGAATAGATGGATCTTTCACTCCTCCACCCCTGCTTGAGCTGGGGCTGCTCCATCATCACCTTAAGAAGCAATTTGCACCTTTTGTCTTTGCAAACCCTATGGAGACAGCCCCTCCTGAGCCGAAGGGAGATGAGAGGAGCCCTTCTTGTTCCCGCTCAGCTCTCCCTTCCATCAGATCTGCCTTTAACTCCCCTGCTTTAAATGCCCAGGGTGGTGTGAAAGCAGCTTCCTCACCTGGACATGCTGAGCAGGCTCTTTCTGAGAAGAAAGGCCTCCAAACAAACAAACCAGCAGGATTTGTCTGTGAACAAACTGTGAACTGCAACGGGGTTGTCTTTCAACCTCCAAATCCACCTAAGCGCCGCGGATCGATCAGGCTGATCAAAAAACCCTGAATATTTGTTTCAAGGGCTCCCCAGAAAGCCCCAAGACACTGGTTATTTGGTAACTTATTCTGTAAACATCCAAGGGTGGCTCACTCAACTTTCACAAGGCATTTGCTCTTGGCTCTGCTTCCTTAAAGCTGTTTTCGAGCTTCGCCATCCAGCTCTCTGCTCCCTGCCTTGGGCTTAGCTGAGCTCAGCGGCTGCAGCGGAGCAGATATTTGGGTTGGGACAGAGGTTTGGTCCTGACTGCTTGATCTGGGCAGCAGCAGGGCTTTAATCCTGACTGTGAGGAAATCACAGCTCATGTCTCCCCCCACCTGAGGCAGGGAGCTTAAAAATCATCAAGAAAACCCAGTGTTTATTTTTCTGGGTTTCACATTGCTCCAGTTCATAGTTTTGAGCTTTATCTCAGCCACAAGGACAAGAAAATATTTTATTTTATTTTATTTCTTAGAAAAAAAGGAAAGAGAGAAGATTTTCACATAACCACATGATTCCTGAGGCTTTAAACAGCTCCAGATTTTGGGAGACCCACAATGAAAATCCCATGGCTTGGTAAGATGGTGAGCTGCTTAGCTTGGCTGGTTCGTGTGGCCCAGAGCTGTGAAGAGCCCACATGGAAAGGTCTGAGGCCAGGTTTTATCCAAGGCACAGGAGGTGTTTGCAGCTGGGGCTTATTTCAACAGCCTCTGTGAAGGGCAGCGAGCTCAGGATTGGAGAAAAGCAATGAACCAAGGTTTTGCTAAACCATCTCAGGCCCTCGTGTCACACCGAGCAGCACCCAGCACACTGGGTCCCCAAAAAGCAGGTCCCCAGCAGGTCAGGACAGCTTTGCCCAGGTGATTTGAGCAGGACTGCTCAAAGGTTCAGTGTAAGTGGGATCTTCACCTCCACAGACTCAAGCTCAGGCACATCTCCTGGCTTTTCCTGAGTCAAACTCCCTGGCCTGCTGCTGTGAGGGAGAGGTGATGGAAAGAAGTAATGTCATGAGCTGGTCACCATCTGCTGCCAGCTGCCGTCACAGAACCACAGAATTGCCCAGACTGCAAAAAGAACTTTAAGATCATCAAGTCAAATCATTAACCCAACACTGTCAAGTCCTTGACTAAACCATGTCCTTAAGCACCACATCCATACCCCTCTTATATACCTCCAGGGATGGGCACTCCGCCACCTCCCTGGGCACATCATTCCAACAGCTGGCACTGTTGTTGAGGCTCTGTGCACGACTCTTTCCTCTTGTCCCTTCAGCCACAGTGCCCAAGGGAGGACTGAAACCAAGGGCAAAATGCTTATTGCCCTGCAAGCCTGGCACGAGATCCATCGATATCAGTGTCTTGCCTTAGCCAGTCTTGAGAGATAAGTGAATCCCCCGCACCGTCTGACAGCCGGGTAGACATTAATAATTATGTACTATTTAAGGCTGATTGAAAATGAAGAGGTGGAGGTGTTGGGACAGATGTGGCAGTGCCAGATGGATTGTGATTAGATTAGCACCGTTCCATTTGACGGGATCTGAACCATGCTTTAATCATTTATTGTGAAAGCTCAGCTCCGCGCCGGCACGCGGGTGCGCGGCGCCCTCCCTGTTGTTCCCCTCTCGCAACGTTTGGGAGTTTGGATCGCCCTGCTCCGAGTTGTCTTGCCTTGAAACGTGTTGTGTTTACAGCTGGTACTTCCAACCCCGATCCCTCCCCTCTGCCTCTCATCTCCTTGTTTGTACAAAGCCTCCTGCAACCGCCGAGCTGAGCCTGTTAGTCACCGCCGTCGTATAAACACCACGGGAGCGCAGTCAGCTCCTCCGCCGCAAAACCAGGCACGTCAGTGATGAGTGGGACCCTGACCAAAGAAGGGCCCAGCAGGCAAAACTCAAAGCAGAGCTGGGTGTGCTCCTGGAGCAGCGTTTTTCACCCCTTCTTCTACCTCTGCTCCTGGCTGGATTCACATCCCCAATGCCATCCTGACAGCACTTGGCCATTGGTGAGGATCCAGCTCCTCCACGAGTGCTCCATGGGCACCAAATCAATTCATAAATTAGTTTGGGTGGGAAGGGATCTTTAAAGCTCTTCTAGTTCAACCCCCTGCAGTCAGCAGGGACATTTGCAAACTAGAGCACGCTGCTCAGAGCCCCAAACAACCTGACCTAGACTGGTTCCAGGGATGGGGCATCTCCCACCTTTCTGGGCACAGAGTTTGACCAGCCAATGCCACAGGACAGAAGCTGCCAGATGTGTTACAGAACAATGCAGCAATCCAGGAGGACAAGGGAAAAATAAAATCAAATGCCAGTATCCACTTGAGATCCCTGGAGCAATAAAGGGAGGCAGAGCAGGATTACCTGGGTAACTGGAAACTAGCTCAAGACCCTCGCTGGCAGTGTCATGCAATTTTAATTATCATAAGTGGTCTGGATCTCAATGGATGGAAAAACTTATTATTGTTATTATTCCCTTCAAACGTGATAGGTTTCAGTTAAACACACATCCCTATCTATTAATCATGCCACATTTAAGATGGAGCCAAAGTAATTAGCCAAGACTTAGACTGCAGGGATCACCTTAAAGTAAAACATAATGCAGTCGCCTCCCTGTAGTCCTTAAGCAGCCATTCCTTTTAAGATTCCACTGCTCCCCGGATGCTAAACTTGGGGATAGGAACCCTTCAAACCCCAAAGTCCAGCTTCCCAACCTCCTGATAGAGACTCCTGGGTGGATGCTGCCCTGCTGATCCAAACAGAGATGCAGCAGAGGTGGCTGCATCTCGGTTGGCAGTGAAAGAGGCTTCTGCTTCTCCGTGACGTTTGTGAAGCACGTCCAGATGAAAGGCAGGCTCGCTGCAGGCTGTTATTATGCTGTCTAATGCAGTTTAATATGTGTGCACGACTTGCTACAGAGAGCAGCACAATCAAACCCACATCACTGCTCCGCGCGGGTACTTCGCCTGCAGTTGACTTGTTTCCAAAACAGATGTGAATTCTGAGCGAGGCCTCCCACCCCTCTCCTTCAGGAGGCTAAAATGTCATCTTTGCTTATCTGTGCAAAACCAAAAGGCCCACAGGAACACAAAACTAGCCCGGGGCTTGTGTGGCCCAGGGTGCCATCCCAAAACCTCAGCCCTTCCCAACACGGATACAAAGAAGTCTCCTAATGAGAATGGGATAATTCATCAAGCTGATCACCCTAAACCTCAGCCCTTCCCAACATGGATACAAAGAAGTCTCCTAATGAGAATGGGATAATTCATCAAGCTGATCACCCTAAACCTCAGCTCATCAGGGCTGGTGCCTGCCCCACCGCCAGAGCTAAAGCTTGTTGTTCCCTCTAATGCAAACTGAGAGGTTGTGAGGGGGTTTGGTAATGATTTCTATGGCTTTCTAAGACCTATTCCTAGCCCTGGCCTCGAAACCTTGAAGTCTGGCCAGGTCTAGGAGCTCTGGTCAAACAGCTGGGATCCCTTTTAGATCCACCCATCATTTTCCACGGTTTGGAGAGCATCACCCTGCCAGTCCTGCACTGAGACACTCAGAGTAGGCTGAAGAGGCTTCCCCTGAAGGTTTAGGGCTGGTGTCCTGGTTTGGGACATCCCTCATTACACCCTGCTTCTTGCAGTGCCCACAGATGGCTGCAAACTGTCAACAAAACATCACCAAAGCCCCCTGCCACTGGAGTCTGTGCCAGCCCTGATGGGTCTCACTGGGTTTCTGTGCCTCATTTCAGCTGTGTGAGGGGAGGTGGGAAGCTGAGGCAGCTCCAGCCTTGCCCCATTGTGGCTGTCACTTTTCCGCCTTCCATCATTACTGTGCACCCTGGGATCAGGGTGGGAGCCAGCAGGGCAGCCTTCCCAAGCCACCCAGCCCAAACTCACCACACGTCCTCTATGGATGCCTTTGTTTCCACACAGCCTGCGAGGGAATCTCCACCAGGAAACGTCGAGTTCCCGTCTAAAGGACACTCCCTTCTTCTCCCAGGCTCCCAGGGACAGAACAAGAGGACACAGTCTCAAAGTGCACCAGGACAGGTTCAGGCTGGACGTTAGGAAGAAGTTCTTCACTGAGAGATTGGCATTGGGATGGGCTACCCGGGGAGGTGGTGGAGTCCCCATCCCTGGAGGTGTTTAAGAGGGGGCTGGATGAGGCACTTAGTGCCATGGGTTAGTTAATTAGAAAGGTTAGGTGATAGGTTGGACTCAATGATCTTAGAGGTCTTTTCCAACCTGCTTAATTCTGTGATTCTGTGATTCTTCCAGGCTGAGTTGATGTATGGGAGGCGAGGACTGGGCAGATCCTTGTGTAAGATTAGAGCATCCCAAAACCTGAGCGGCGTCTGTGGGCTGGGAGTCAGCAGCAGGGCAAGGAGGGGAGCTGGGCTCCAGCGAGCATCCCAGGAGGGCAGTGTCACAGAGGGAGCAGTTGGGACAACAGCAGCGGAAGGAGAGGACAAGGGGACAGCCGAGCCCCGCATCTCCCCTTCCCAGCTCCCTCGGAGTGGGGAGGAGTCCAGCTGGGGGCAGGTCCCCGCGGCTGCACCTTGCACCCAAGCTCCGGCCAGCTGCCCAGCGAGCCCCGCCGCGGGCGTGCCCCCAGCCACAGCCTGGCTGCCAGCCCAGCCCCGGCGGCTGCGAGCGCTGCGCCTCGCCGCTCTTTACTCCTGTTTACAGAGAGGGGGAATTTGCATGATGAAAATAACCTGGGACGGATTTTGATTTTTACTGCCCTTGGCAGAAGGCTCGGAAAAAACCGGTGCATAGTCAATTACTGGAATTTTTAAACACAAATAATATTTTATGTGATCAGCAGGCTGGCCGAGGGCCTGGGCACTGCGCTCCGCCGGCACTTGTGAAACGAACAAGCCACCAATTGTGCTGCCGCGCTCCGGAGCCCGTGGGCAGGTGCAGCCTGTGTTGACCTTAGCGCACACGCAGCCCTCTCGGCTGGCTTTAACCCGTGAGGGATGGAACGGAGCTTCTCCAGCCGCGCACTCGGCTCTCCTTGTTTTCAGCTGCCCGCAATTCTCTTCTTCCTCTGCCTTTCCCCACCACATCCCCGGGCAGACGAGAGAGAGGAGGGATGCACACGGCTGGGATGCTCCTTCCTGGGGGGTGCAGAGAGAAGTGTGAAACGCTGCACCTCCCCGCAGCCACCCCGGCGAGCTGAGAGCCATCCCTGCAGTACCTCGCGAACCTGTCGCTGGTGGGGAAGGGGTTAACCAAAGCAGGGGCCCCATCTATTTCCCCCAAATCCCCACCATCCTGGCAGGCTCCCCAAACCAACAGCCCTGGGACCTCATTCCCAGAAACACTCGAGTCGGGAAGGCGGGTTCCGGGAAGGACCTGCAGAAGCCAGTGAAGCCATAACTTGGTGGAGGAACCTCCCTGGCAGCCACAGACCCTCCCGGGACATGTTACTGGGATCAAGGGAATTAGGGGAATTACATTCCCCTCGCTGTAAGGCAGCTGGGGCGAGGAGAAGCAGAGAGGCAGCATCGGCTGGGCTGAGAGCTGTGTTTATCCACTGAGGTACTTCTATGGCTTCTGCCCCCAGAGAGGCAGAGCCAGCGAGATGGTTTCAGGAGGCAGAACAATATTAATTCATTAATTTATCACAAATACTTTTTTCTTTTAAAGCACTGGGCAGGGAAAGGGCTTTAAATTTCCAGGACTTTTGCCAATTTCCTCCTTCTCTGCCGTCCTGGCTTTAAAATCTTGCCCCACGGGTCCCGTTGGCAAACACTTGCTGCCTGCTGCATTCAGCATCGCTGCCTTCCACAGCTCCACTGGGAAACTGCCCTGGAGGACCAGAGCTCCGCAGCGTGTAAGAGCTGCTGGCAGAGGCTGGAAGGTGCCATCCCCTGGCAAATTGACCACTTCCGACTTCAAGCAGCTGTAGATAGTGATGATGAGGGTGATGATCGTGATAATTGGCTGCCTGCTTTGTTCAGAAATAGGCTTCAAGGAGAGAAAAAAAAAACCAAACCCGAACCACAGCTCTGCTATTGTTGTTGTTTCAGGGCCAAGGAGAAGAAAAATTCCTTCCCCGTTTAAGGATCTCTAACACCTGGGTAAAGTTTCACTTCTCTCAGCTGCCTGCTTCAAGGTTTGATAGCTGCTTCCTAATAACCCCGGGCTGGATCCAAAGCTCACTAAGTCAGCCGGATTCTTTCCATTCATCTCACGCTGACCAGACCTTTCTTGGCCAGCTCCAAACCATTTGACACCCTGAGTGTGTGCGTGCATGTCAAAGCAGGAGGCTCTTTGCAAGAGGCTTCTTGAATGACTTTTTCATCTGCACTTAGCTGGGACAAAAGGAAAAAAAAAACCCAACAACTGATCACAAAAAGCTCCCTGGGAGCTTCCGTGTGTCAGTGGCATCATGCAGGGGCCACGGTGTTGGCCTCTTGCAACAGAAGACACACGGAGTGCTCCCTGCCTGGCACCGGGGTGCTGCTTGCCCACTCCCTGCCCTCGGGAAGCCTCTGCCATCAGCTGCCTGGGCTGTGGGGAGGAGGCTTTCTGGCACATCAGTTGGGCTGTGCAATGCACTCGTGGCCTCTCTCCAGTAGATTTCAGCTGTTTGTTCTCAGCTGGTGCAGGTGGAAGCTGCTGAGGCTGGGAAGAAAACTTGAGGCTCTGCAGGAAGTGGTCTGTGTGACTGAGCTGGATGCTCCCTGAGTCAGGGCCATCCCTGCTGCACTCTGACCCTGCAAGCCCTGAACTCACTGTGGCTTTCTCCACCCCAGCTGTGCTGACCCCATCCAAGTGTCACTGTTCCTTGGATGGGATCTCTTGGCTGGCTCCAGCTATTGCAGAAGCATTTCAGGAAGAGCTGTGTGAACCCCCTGGCCTGGCTGAAACTTCATTCCTCTCTGTCCCTCCACCAAATTGTTATGCCTGGTTGCTATGAGCTGCTAAACAGATGCTGCGGTGCCCTCAGCAAGGGCTGCATCTCATTAGGGGAAGCAATGAACCCTTTCAACAGTGGTCACAATCTGTGCAGGCTTTGGGATCCATCCAGACCTTGGTGGTGGTCAGCAAGGGCTGACTCTACACCCATAAAAGATGCTTTGGATCCCAGAAATCCAACACAAGGCAGTCTTTGAGGGAGTATGGTAACATCTGAGCTGGGTTGAGAAAAACAGCTGGGAAGGAAGAAGGCTGAACAACAGGTCACAGGCAGCCCCTGCCCACCCCAACATGAGTCTTGGCAAAAGGGTGACCCCTGCAGTGGGCTGCTCCACTTTGCAGTGTCCCAGCCTTGCTGGACTTTTAGACTGCAGATTAGGAAGAAATTCTTCACAGTGAGGGTGGTGAGACACTGGCACAGGTTGCCCAGGGAGATTCTGTGCTCCACAACCTCCCTGGAGGTGTTCAAGGCCAGGCTGGATGAGTCCTTGAGCAACCTGTTCTAGTGAGAGGTGTCCCTGCCTATGGCAGAGGGGTTGGAACTGGAGGATCTCTGAGGTCACTTCCAGCCTAAGTCCTATGAATGACTCCAATCTCTAATGGAGATGATTCTGTGTCTAATGGGAGATAATTCCAATGTCTAATGGAGATGATTCCAATGTCTAATGGGACTTGAAGGGACCTTATAGATGTTTTTCAGTACCTGAAGGGATCCTCCAGGATGGCTGCAGAGAGACTTTTCCTGAGGGTGTCTAGAGACAGGCCAAGGGGGAATGGTTTGATGCTGAGGAGGAGCAAGGTTAGACTGGAGCTGAGGAAGATGTTCTCCAGTAGGAGGGTGGTGAGACTCTGGAACAGGCTGCCCAGGGAGGTTGTGGCTGTGTCCTCCCTGGAGGTGTTCAAGGCCAGGTTGGATGAGGCCTTGAGCAACCTGTGCTGGTGGGAGTTGTCCCTGCCCATGGCAGGGGGTTGGCACTGGATGATCTTGAAGGTCCCTTCCAATCCAAACCATTTTAGGACTCCATGAGTTGTCCACAGCACAACAGAGGTGACTAAATTCCATGTGCTGGGCTGGGAACTCATGCAGCCAACTCTGCCATCAGTTATGTGCCTGACACACCCCATGGGTGTGCAAGGCTTTGGGTCCAGGGGCACAAAACACAGAGTGACTTTTGTCTCCTGCACCAAGTGGCCTTGGCACGAGCAGGCCTGCCTGTGGCACGTACAGTGGGGTCTGTCACAGCATGGGCACTGCATGATGGCCACTGCAGTGCTGGCAGGTGCCTGTGCCTCCCTGCTGGGCACAGGGAGCGAGGTGCCAGCTCTGTGTGCACACTGCCCAGCTCGTGCCCTCCATGCACAGGCCTGTGCGTGCCCGAGGGCTGTTGGTGCCCACAGGTGTGCCTGTGCAGAGCCTCCACGTGTAAACACAGCAGCAGGCAGAGCGCCTGCAGCCCCCAAACTTGGCGTTCCCCCTGCAGTGCAGTTGCAAGGTTAAGTAAATATCTGCCTGCAAGCTGAGGAAATGAGTCAAAAAACATTGAGAAAGAAGAAACCCAGATCCCGGGAGAGACAAACTCCATGCACAGCCTGTCCCTGCTGTGACTGCCTCTTCCTGGCCTTCCTTCTCCCAGCCAAACCTCCGTGACCTGCTTCTTTTCAAGCTGCCACCAGCCCTCCATGCCAAGAGGATGAGCAGAAGAGAAAAGCAAGCCCGGCCAGCTCCCTGCCCACCTCTGCAACAAGCCCCTACCAGAGCCCTCCCTGCCTCTTGCAGCCTCCTTGCAGCCTCCTGCACTGAACCTCCCTGCCCACCTCTGCAACCAACCCCCCACCAGAGCCCTGCCTGCCCCCTGCAGCGTCCTGCAGCCTCCTGCACCGAACCTCCCTGCCCGGGTGCAAGGAGGGGGCTACGACTCTTCCCTGCGTTGCACTTTCATCTGGAACGTGTTAGAGCAGGAGGAGTTCCCTGCTTTACCTGGGGAAATCCCAGAGCTAGGAAAACGTGCCCAGGTGATGACAACCCCCCTCCTGCTCTCTGACAGCCCAACGGGAAGCTGGTGAGCACCATTTGAATGGCATCCAGGAACCGAGCTGCGGCGGCTCCGAGACGTGGGAGGGGGGGAAAGAAAAAAGGAAAAAAGGCCGAGAATAAAACAAAAACAGCAATCAAGCCTGATGGGAGAGGAATTGGATTCTGGCCTCCCCTCTGCTTCCTCCCTCCTCCCCCAGCCTTCTGGAGGACCAAGTCGAATGCAGCTGGCTTAGTTTGGCTAATTGGCTCTGTCAATCATGTGTCAATCAGGTCGCTCCTGCCCGAGTGAGAGAAGTGTTAAATGGGAGGGCTGCTGGCTGCAAAAGCAAAGGTGAGCGGCAGCTTCTGCAAGGCACCGGAGCTGCTGAGCTCTTAGAGGGAAGCTGCTCTCTAGCACTGCTTTGCTGTATGATCCCAGACCGCTTGGGGCCTCAGTTTCCCCTTTCCTAAGGGGACCAAGGCGATGGGAGGGACGCCTGGGAAGCAAGGCTGGCTCCAAAAGCTCCAAACGCAGCGCTGAAAAGCTGCAGCTTTGCCTAACCACACAGATTAAAGGTTTCATTCTTTGTTCCACGCAAGGTCCTGGGGTCACTGCCCCCTCCTCTGGCAATGTGTACTTAGAAATTAGGTACCAGACAAGAAGGAAACTTCCCCTTTCCCCTCCGGGCGAGCGAGCGAAGGGTTAATCCGAGGAAGTTTTTTTGGGAGGAGATGGCAAAGGTTGGCAGAGTTCCCCCTTTTGTGTCACAGGAAGGAAGCGGTTAAGCCGGAGATGCCACCTGGGAAGCAGAGACAGGTCTGAAGATGCTTTGCTAGTTACTTCACTGTGTAACAGCTTTTCCTTCCTGTCCCCCAACCCTCTCTCTCTCTCTCTCCACGATACACTAATTATCCAGAGCATGAACCAGACAAAAAGGAAAGGAAAAAAAAGAAAAACCAGAAAAGAAAGGAAGAAAGGATGGATTCTGGTGCTGCTTTTCACCTCGTGTTGAGAGATCTGGCAGCCGTGCAGGGAGGGGACAGATGCTGCTGCTCTGTTTGCCCGAAAACAAAGGAGGAGAAGATTACTCTTGGATTCTGAGTTTATTTATGGTGAGATCAAACCCTCTGCAAGCTCTTCTCTGGCTTTCAAGTGGCAAGAGCCTCAGGCTCCCGACTGCGGGGATGCAGCCTCCTCTCTGCAAGCCTGGCGGGGGAGCATGTGCCAGGTGGGTACCTGCCTGGACAGCGGTGGCTTTGCCTCTGGCCACCCCCCAGGGACTGATGTCATGAGCTGGGCACTGCTTTCTGCCAGCACTTTCTCAGCTTTCTCCTCCTTTTACAGGAGGGCAAACTGAGGCACAGGGCGACTGGGCGCATGTGTCCCGAGATAGGTGTGGGTAGTGGGGAGGACACAGGGTAAGTGGGCAGGGTGGTGGGGACCTGCTGAAGGGTCCCTGGGGGTTCATTTCTTGGTGCTGGGAGTGAAGAGATGGGCTAAGACTGCTCTGTGAAGGACAGCATAGTGGAGGTGCCACATTCACTGGGATGGGTCCAAAGCTGTCCACAACCTGATCAGTACCTGCTTGGCCTACACCCCAAATCCTCCTCCCCCAGCTGTTGCCAGGCCCATGGGCAGAGCCCTGAACACCTCCTTCTATAAACTTCTTTCCACTGGGCACCATTCAGGGATCCTTACAGAGCCCTAAGGGCCCAGAGGGCCCTGAGGATCCCCTAAAGCATCTTGTGCAAAGATCCTGCTCTGCTTCCCAGACTGTTAGGATCATCTCTTGAACAGCACTCAAGTACCCTCACATCCCTCTTCCCACCTCAGGCAGGGAAAACAGGGAGCTGTATCCCAATCTCCAGTAAAACTCTGCTGCCTTGCCTTAACCACCCTACCCTGCCTTAACCACCCTGCCCTGCCTTAACCACCAACTCCAGCCCAGCACATTTTGGGGATGAAGGAGTTAAAAGCTGTGGGCCCAGNAAAACAAAAACCAAACAAACCACATTATCAAAAACCTGCCTGGAATCCTCTCAGGCAGTGACACAGAAAATTCCCACTGCAGAGGCTGCCAGGGTGACAACAAACAGCAACAGTAAATACAGCTGCCCGCAGCTCCTGGCTGCTGCCCTGCCTGTGGGCTGGGGCTGGGGAGCAGGGAAAAACCAGGGCTCCAACACCAGGCTCCAACACCATGCTCATGGCCTCCATGCTGCTGCAGGGCAACTCTGCTTCCTTCTGCCCCTCCTCTGGGCTCTGCTCAGGTGCCCGAGGATCCCAGACTTGTGCTTTGGAGGAATCATAGGATGGTAGAATGGTTTGGGTTGGAAGGGGCATCAAAGCTCAGCCAGTGCCAAGCCCTCTGCCACAAGCAGGGACACCTCCCACTACAACAGGTTGCTCAAGGACTCATCCAACCTGGTCCTGAACACCTCCAGAGAGGTTGTGGAGCACAGAATTCTGTTGATTCTGTGCTCCACAACCTCCCTGGGCAACCTGTGCCAGTGTCTCACCACCCTCACTGTAAAGAACTTCCTCCTAACATCCAGTTTCAATCTCCCCTCTGCCACTTCAAACCCATTCCTCCTCACCCTGTCATCACAAGCCCTTGTCAATAGTCCCTCCCCAGCCTTCCTGTAGCCCCCTTCAGATACTGGAACTCCAAGGTCTCCTGGAAGCCTTCTCCTCTCCAGGCTGCACAGCCCCAACTCTCTCAGCCTGTCCTCATAGCAGAGCTGCTGCAGCCCTCTCAGCATCTTTGTGGCCTCCTCTAGACTCACTCCAACACTTTCATGTCCTTCTTGTGCTGGGGGCTCCAGAGGAGTCTCAGCCTCTGGTCTCCTGTCCCAGCAAGTGCAGTCAGCTGGCTGGTTCCCTTTGGAGCACTTTGTCTCCCTCCTTCTCTCTCATCCCTTTGCTTTCCATCTCTCTGGGGTTGTTTTCTTCTCAACCTGTGTAAGCCTGAGAAGGATGTGTGGCAGACCTCACCCTCCATGAGCAGCTCTAGCAGCTGCCCAGGGAAATTTCATCAAATCATAGAATCGTTTGGGTTGGAAAAGCCTTCTGAGATTATCCAATCCAACCAGCAACCCAACCCCACCCTGGCCTCTGAACCACATCCCCAGCTGCCACAGCCACAGCTTTCTTGAACACCTCCAGGGTTGGGGACTCCACCACCTCCCCAGGCAGCCTGTTCCAATGCCTGAGAGCAGGTGGAGATGCAGCATCAGGCTGCTGAGCAAAGCAAGCCCTGAGCTGCTCCTCAGGACAGTGGTTTCTCAGTAGGCATGTCCCCACCTCAGCCCCCCAAGGTCCTGCTCAGAGCTCCCCAAGGTCAAGCAGGTCTGCCAAGGTCCATCTCTGTGCAGGGGGCTGCATGGTGTAGATGTGTGAGTCCTGCTTGCTGCTGTGATCACCAATGCCCATGGGACTGGGCACTGCCCACTTTGGCCTGTTCATTGCTGTGAATCAGTAGTGGGGTTTGTGGTGCTGGGTCAGTGGTGGAATGGATGATTTCACAAGGTGTTTCCAGCCCAAACTCCNGGGATGGGCTGCCTGGGGAGGTGGTGGAGTGCCTATGCCTGGAGGTGTTTAGGAGGAGGCTGCATGAGGCACTGAGTGCCATGGGTTAGATCATAGGTTGGACTCAGAGGTCTTTTCCAACCTGCTTAATTCTGTGATTCCCTCCTCTGCACATTACCACTTTTTCCCCTTCCTCCTTTTTGCACATCCCCCTTTTCCTTGCCCCTTCAGCCAGCACTCAGCACTTCACACCTCTGCCACACTCAACAGGTTAACCAGGCCACGTCTGCCCTAAACTTGGGGATGCTAAAGCATTTAATTTTTTTTCAGCATCACTTTTTTTTCCTGCCCCCAAGTCATGGCAGGTTCCCAGCCCCACTCTGCATGTTTGATGTTTATTTGAAGTTGGGTGGAAGTTGTATCCCTGAAGTTCCTATTCTTCATCTCTGCTTTTTTCTCCTCTTTTGCTTTATTTCCATTCCTCCCTCCCCACCCTGTTTATGAAGCTTAATTTGCTACTGGAGTCACCAAGTCAGCTGCAGGAGAAGGTACAGGGGGACTGAGACCATCCTGCTGCTAGAGCCCCAAAAAGCAAGAGAAAGGGTGACCAGAGGACAGGAGCTTCAGAGGAGGACTCCTGGCAGACCTCAGCAAGCTCTAGGCTGGGCTCCTGTTGTTTTCCATCTCCTTGTTGCAGCCCAGGCCCAGAAGATGCCCAAGATGGAGCACAGTTCTTCATGGCACAGCTCTTAATTGCTCATCTTGAACCCTATCCGTGGGAATCCAGGTAAAATCAGCACCACAAAGCCTTCCACTAAGTCAAAGCAATGGACAGAGAAGTAGAATTAAAAGGCAATTACCTAAAATCTACCATGCCAAAAGGAAGCTTCCTCAGGAGGGCATAGAGCAAGCCTGGACATCCAAAGAGCTGCCTCCACCAGGTGATTTTGTACCAAACCACTAACTGCTGCCACCCAGCAAGGAACCCAGTGGGTGGCTGGCTGGTGGCAGTGCTGCAGAGGGACTGGTTGCTGTGTTGTGTTTGTGTTACAGTAGCCCCAGGAAGATGCAGGACAGCCCCTCTAAGCCTCACTGTTCCCAGCAGGACACCCCACAACACTAGGGAGGGAGAGGCACTGTCAGATGCCACCAGGGTGGCACAGCAGGGACTGAAAGACTGGAGGCTGCTGCCTCCCACCTCCAAGCTCTTGGCACTGCCTCCCACTGCCTCGTGGTGGGGAAAAGAAGATGGAGAGGTTGTAGACAAGAGGCTGCCGGAGGGGTTTGGGAGGTGAGATTTATGAGGCTCTGTCTTGGAGAAGCTTCCAGGAAGGGGAAAAAAAAAAAAAGATAAAAAATCTCTTCAGGTGGCTGGGGATCTGTCTTGCTGGTGACAGTAGAGATCTTGTCCTGCCAGTCTGCACAGAGGAGGGTCTCAGCTCCAAGGGGCACTGCAGAGACCTTGGGAAGATGCCCTTTGCTGCTACAGGTGGCTTAGTGTCCTCTTCCAGGACTTGCCTTGCTTGTGGGGGAAAATCTCTCCCAGGGTTTGCTTCCCTGCCCTGGGCAGTGCTGCTGCTGTGGTTGCTTCTGTGCTGGGCAGTGGAGATGCTCTAAGGGGGACAAGCCCAGGGTTAATCAAGGCACAGTCACAGCATCACAGAATGGTTTGGGTCAGAAGGGACCTTGAAGATTATCCAGTTCCAACCCCCTGCCATGGGCTGCCCAGGTTGCTCAAGGCCTCATTCAACCTGGCCTTGAACACTTCCAGCGAGGGGACATCCACAACTTCTCTGGGCAACCTGTTCCAGTGGCTCACCACTCTCCCAAGGGTTCATCTACAGCACATCCTGTGTCTCCCAGGGTGCTGTGTGCCCTGCTCTCAGGGATTTGCATGGCACCAGCTCAGCCTGAAAGCTCAGGGCAGGGAGCAGGGAAGCAAGATGCCAGGGAGCTGAGGGCAGGGCTGTGTGTCCCAGCTCTCCCCACTCCCTGCCTGACCAAGCAAAGGCTGAGCACAGTGGAAGGAAGAAAGAGCAAAGCCAGGCAAACTCCTTCCCCATCATATTTACTGAACTGCTCTGAGTTATGACTGGAGGCCAAGATCTGGCTTCAGGCGATTGCCTAAATCATTTAGGAGCTGACAAGGTAGGGAGGGGGGAAAATGTTCTTGTAATTCTTCAGTCTGAGGTACATTAAGGAGCCATAAGCCATGTCGAGAGCTTGAATTACATTAGAGAGATTATCCTGTTACAGTTCATAATCCTGGATAATAAACCATCCCACAGCACACCTGCCAATGATAAATCTCACCCCATAATGGGGCAGTCGTGACCCTGCCGGTCCTGCAGCCCCCTTGGCATGGAGAGGGAGCACCATGCAGACAGATGGAGTCAGGAGGGAGAGCACAGAGGAATAACAGCCTGGCACTGGTGCCTGCACCCAAGGAAATTCATGGCTGGGTGGCTCCTCCTGCTTCAGTTTGCTGCCACTCATTGAGTCCCAGAAGCTCCTCCTTGACCTGCAGACAGCACAGGCATGGGATGAGAGGAACCTATGGGAAGGACACCTGAGGGTCTGCAGGAAGGACAGCTGAGGGTCTGTGGAGAGGGCACCTGAGGGTCTGCAGGAAAGAAAACTGAGGGTCTGCAGGAAGGACACCTGAGGGTCTGTGGAGAGGACACCTGAGGGTCTGCAGGAAGGATAGCTGAGGGTCTGTGGAGAGGGCACCTGAGGGTCTGCAGGAAGGAGAGCTGAGGGTCTGTGGAGAGGGCACCTGAGGTCACCTGCCTCCACAGGGAGCCATATGGGGCCTCAGCAAATGTTCTGGCCTCCACTGATGGGGTTGAGGATGTGTCCCATGCCAAAGCACACCAGACAGGCCAGAGCAGGAGCTCTTCTCCAAAAGAGTTTTCTGGCATGAAGCACCAAGAATCATCCAGTGAGCAATGGGCAGGGATGGGGCTGAACCCCTAAGGGATGAGGGCAAGAAGCAGCCCTGGGGAGCAGCCTGTCTTTTGGGAGCAGCCCACCAAAAGGAATTAAGCTGTCTTGTTCCCTTTGAGAAAGCTGATCAACAGGTGGGATCTGCAGCCTGGAGGTCCTAGGGGTCTCCTGGCAGGGTAAGGCAAGGCACTGCCTCCAAGCCTTTAACCCTTTAACATCAGTGGCATTTGCCTGCCTGTAAAGCTGCATCTGTGCCAGGGGACAACTGCTGCAAAGTGCATCCTTGAAACTCCCCAGGCTGTAGGTGCAGGGGTGGCAGGCACTGGGACCTTCAGCTCTGCTGCAAAGTGTTTGTCTTTCTGCAGCTTCCCTTCCCTTCCCTTCCCTTCCCTTCCCTTCCCTTCCCTTCCCTCCCCTTCCCTTCCCCTCCCTTCCCTTCCCTTCCCTTCCCTTCCCTTCCCTTCCCTTCCCTTCCCTTCCCTTCCCTTCCCTTCCCTTCCCTTCCCTTCCCTTCCCTTCCCTCTCGAGCTCCTTGGCTCACACCCTTGATGGTTTGGTCTCAGCCATCTGCCCACCCTGCCATCCTGCTCTGCTCTCTGCAGCCCATGGCCACCAAGCCCCTGTTGTTTTGGACCTCCCCTTCCAGCCAGTTGTTTGCCCTGGAGCCCAGAAATCCTGCTGTCCCCCTTGATGTCAACTGACCATGCAAACACACCCAGGCAGCTGCTGCTTCTCTGCCAGGCCACCTCTCCCTGCTCCAGCCCACGTTCAGCCCACACTGGAACCTGCAACTGATCCATTTAAGTTTCCCAGGGGAAAATTCCTGTCCCCAGGGCCAGGCTGGCTCCTAATTTTCCAGAGAGATGCTCCTGTAAAACTGCATCAAGCCACTAACTGTAGAGGGATGACTCTGATTGCACTGAACCCCTAAAGGAAGGGAAAATGTGATGGCATCCACCCACTCCTGGATGTCTCCTCATCTCCTCTCCTCTCCTGCCTCTCTCCAGACCTGCATCCTGCTCCCTCTGCCCTTGATCTTTTCAACAACAGCAGCTCACTTCCAGGCTGCTCCTCTCTGATCCGCAGTTAAGCAGCTCCCGTGAATTACTGCTGGCTCTATGCTGGCTGCCAGCCTCCAGCCAAGGTAAATCCCTCCTGCCCTGCCCTGCCCTTCCCCAGCACCCATCACCTGCACCAGCCCCAGCTCCGGGCTCTGCAAAGTGGAAAGAAAGAGCCTCTGGATCCCGCAGGGATTTGCATTCTCCCCTATGGCCCTGGCTGACACTTGACAGAGCCTCTTCTCTCAGGCTTGTGTGTTTTGTTTAAGTGCTTTGAGATAAAGCCCTTTTATCACGTTAAGAGCTCGGTTGCCCTGGTTTCTTCCTCTGGCCTGAAGGCCATTCTTCTCCTCCCTCATGTTTTTGACCTCGGGTTCAAGAGTGCTGGACCTCCCTGGTTTAGAGGAGACCTTGGCGGGGAGCTCAACAGGCAGTGTGGGAAAAGGCAGGGCAAAGGCTCAGCTTGCTCAGGGAAGTTTCCAAACCATTTAGGAAAGTAGGAAGGAAAGAAAGCTGAGCTCAGGACAGACTGTTGCAATCTGCCAAGCCTCTACTTCTCTCCTTTGCCTTTATCTTTCTTCTTCTCTCTGTTGCATCATTTATTTACACCTCCATCCTTTCAGACTCCTTCTCATTCTTTCATAGAATCACAGAATGGCCTGGGTTGGAAGGGACTTCCAAAGCTCAGCCAGTCCAGCCACCTGCAGCCAGCAGGGACATCCTCAACTAGATCATAGAGTCATAGAATCAGGCAGGGTTGGAAGGCACCACAAGGATCAGCCAGCTCCAACCCCCCTGCCATGCCCAGGGACACCTCACACTAGATCAG
>WBNM01018807.1:14980-27613 GCA_013399055.1 Ramphastos sulfuratus | reverse complement strand
TACCATTCTATGATTCATCAGCAGCATGTTTTAGCAGAACAGTCCTGGCTGCTTTTGAGGGTGGTTCTCAGTGTTGAAGAGAAATATTACCTTTTTCTACACATTTTAACCTCCTAGACATCAATATCAGAATGAGTTTTTGGGTGTTTGTCAAGGGTTATGGCTGTGTTGGCCACCAGCTAAGTGGCAAAGGTTCTCCCTGAAACCTTCTGCTTTCCAAAAGGGAAAATAAAAGGAAAAAGGAAGGGAGAGTGGTGGGATGGGAAAGAAACTAAAGCAGCTGGGGTGGAGAGAACAGTCTCATGAAATAGACACAGCGACACAAAGCAAGAGATAAGCCAATTCCTGATGGCACCATTGGCACCGCTGATGGCAGGGGCAGGTACTGGCCAAGTCCCAGACTGGACTCAGCAGCAGATAGGAACTGGATTCAGGAGCTGGATTCTAGAAGTGGATTCAGGAAAACATGAATCAGTATGGAATGCAGAATGAACAGAGTCGTCCTGGGACACCAGCCAGTGAGGGAGAGGCTTGACCCTGGGGGGGCCTCAGCTTGACACTGAAGATGCCCTCCATGAGTTGCAATCCCTTGTCTGCATTTGAGAGTCACCTGTCCTGTGTACTCCCTGCAGATGCCACCTCTGCCTTCCTGCACCCCAGCATGGGGCACAGACTGTGGTGGTGTCCTTGGTGTGCTCAGGAGCAAGTCTGCAGGCAGAGCCTTTGTGCAGCCCAGCGCTTGGCAGGAGCTCTGCCCATCAGCTTCTGCTAGCAGCAGCCCCTGGCTGTGCCAAGCTGCCCTGAACTTCAGAAAGTGCCTCACTGAGCAGGGACTGAGCTGAGATGTCAAACCACTGAACAGGACTAGTCCTGTTTCAACTCAAACCAGGACAACCTTTTAGTTGAGGCTGTAGAATACTTTCTTTCCACATTTGATACTGAGCTGCAGAGCTTTATTAAGAGTCTGCTTTCAGATGTTTGCATCTCTCAGGGAAGGTGTAAAAAAGGCAGTGGCTTGTTCAATAACTTGACCAGATGCATTGTGCTCATGTGAAGCCTGTTTTCTGCAGCTAGGAGCTTGCTGAGGGAGTTATATTTAGCTGATGGTAGATTCTTCTTAAGGTTTGGTTGGTGATGTTTTGTTGGTGGTTTGTGGTGTGTTGGTTTTTTTTTTTCTTCCTGCTCCCCTTGTTGTGTAGGCTCTTGGTACAAGATTGAACACGACTGTTTTATAGTGGTTTAACAAGTTCCTGCTTGCCAGCTGAGCTTCTCTCAGTGCTTTTTACAAGTGCTGTTAGCTCTACCTCGCTGAGCAATAAAATGCCTTCACCTAAGCCATCCATGGTGATGCCAAAGTGAATGTATTTCAATGGGCAACTACTGGCCATGTGTTCAGTGAAAGCAGCTTGGCAGGCAGAGGAGAATTGTGTCCTGTCCTGTGCCTTTGATAGGCTGTAGTTGATTGAATTTTGGGGGGGGGTGGGGTGGGGGAAGTGGTTTTGCTTTGGAAATTAGCATTTTTTTTCTTTTAACTCTGAAAGCAGAATGATGAGAAATCCAGATGCAGTTGCTATAAGAATGTAGGCAGCTGGCATCTGGGCTCTGACACCAACAACTATCTTCCATATGGCCTGGTTTTAACAGCAGAGAATTTTAGCAAGTGAAAAGGACAAACAATCCATCAAGCCTAAGTACTGTTCATTTCCGAGTGGTGGTTTTTTTGTTGTTTGTTTCTCTGAGGGCAACAATTTGTAGTGCATTAAGACATGTTTGCAGTGACTTCTCTTCAGGGGCATTTCTTCTAGCCTGAGCTGGAGAAGAAACACAGGTATGAATACCTTGGCAAGGCATTCAGAACTTTGCTGGAATAACAAATATGCATGTACAGGGAAGATTTCTGTCTTAGGATGGAACACACAATTTAACATTCAAGTTAAATAAGCACTGAAGGCTGGCTGGGGTTATTACAGCTTCAGCACAGCAGCTGGGATACTGGCAAAGGCCAAACACAATGGTAAGGAGCTTGCCTCTAGCACTTTCCAGGCTAGATTTGTATTTTGTTAGCACTGTCCAGGCTAGATTTGTATTGTATTTTGTTATTTGTGGATCTCTGAAGCAGACTCAATGATTGCTGGGTAGCAATCCTTAGTGTGACTGTCCATGGAGGCAAATACTTCCTTTAGTCATAGAATNGGGGGCTGGAACTAGATGATCTTTGAGGGCCTTTCCAACATTACCATTCTATGATTCTCTAACTGTACCAAGTCTAGTGTCACCATGTCCCTCAGCACCACATCTCTGCCTCTTTTAAACACCTTCAGGGATGGGGATTCAACTCTCCTGAGAACCCTCTGAGTGAGCCTTACCCTATCCTCAAAACTTTTCAATTTCTAATACAAACTGTTTAAATGTTCTTTTTTTTATCTCCAACCTTCCTTCAGGAGCTAATGAGTAACAAATAGATCACACAGCGGAGAAATGTGTGAGTAAAGAGATTTTAATTTCTCTATCCCATTATAATAAAAATAGAAGGTGTGAAGTGAAACATCCAGTAAAACCTCTGAATTTCCTGCAAGTAAAAATGGACACAAAATTTCTCTCTTGAATCTACTGAATTATCAGTAAGTAAAACTGGCAATTAAGTTTCTCTCTTGTCAGAAATTAAAGGTTCCTTTCTCTCTCAAACAAAACAGAAAGCCCCAAAACCCAATGAAACAATTGTCCCCAAACAATTGTCACCAAAACAAGCAAACAAAAAACAAAAGGCAACCAAAACAAACTAAAACCCAACCAAATACATAAAAATACCCCAAGGAAACCAAGCAAAACCCCAACTAAATGCACAAAAAAAAAAACCCAAGCAAAATCTCAAATGCACACAAAAAACCCCAAAGCAAAACCCCAATCAAATGCACAAAAAAACCCCAAAAGCAAAACCTCAATTAAATGCAAAAAATAAACCAACCCCAAAGCAAAACCCCCATCAAATGCACGCAAAAAAACCAACCCCAAAGCAAAACCACAGCAATCATCACCACTAAACAGAAAAAGAAACAGNCCTCACCTTACTACAGCTTCCCTTTATGATTCTATGGTCTAGGTTGGATGTTAGGAGGAAGTTCTTGGCAGAGAGAGTGATTGGCATTGGAATGGGCTGCCCAGGGAGGTGCTGGAGTCACCATCCCTGGAGGGGTTCAAGACAAGCCTGGATGGAGCACTTAGTGCCATGGTCTGGTTGATTGGCTGGGGCTGGGTTCTAGGTTGGGCTGAATGAGCTTGGAGCTCTCTTCCAACCTGGGTGATTCTATGATTAAGGTAGTTGTAGAGTGTGACTAAGTCCCCTCTGAGTCTCCTCCAGGCTAAACACCCCCAGCTCCCTCAGCCTGTCCTCATGAGACTTTCCCTCCAGTCCCTTCCCCAGTCTTGTTGCTCATAATGAGACATTCTATGATGCAAATATCTTCTCAGTTGACAGATGAGGGGGGGAAAAAAATTAGTTTGAAGTTCTTAAATTAACTGGTCTCTCTTTTCAACTGGTGTCTCCTCAGTGCCACAAAGCAAAGCATTTTTTTTCTACAAGAGAATATATTCTCTGCCATTTACAATAACTGAGTAATGATGTGGTAAGGATGCAATTAGGTCTAATTTGCTTATGTAAGTGAGCTGAATGGCAAAGATCAATATTCAATCTACACCTAGTGTGAAAAACAATTAGTTTAATTGCCAAAGGAGAGAGGGAAAAAAAAAAACCCTTCTGCTTTAGCTAATTACATAAAAATGACCTAATACTCATGCAAATCAGGATTATTAATAGTACATGAGTATGTTAATTACATAAATCATCTTTACCTGTTAGCTGGCATTCTCCCTGCTAACTTCAGGATTTGATTTTCAGGGACATTTCAGTTATCCTTCGTTTCACACATGTCTCCATTGCTTTTAAATTGCAAACCCATCTGTTTCTCTCTGGGTCTTTAACCTCTGAGACCTGAGGTGCTCTGCAAACAATGGAACATCCAAACTGATTGTTGTGACTGTCCTGCTGATTGGGCAGACAAAGAGTACAAGTACAGCTGATGTCATGCTGATGCTTGGTGGGGAGATGATATGGAGCAGACACAGGCTCCATGCTACACAGATGCTAATTTCTCAGACAGTGCTTGGAGGGGGACAGGACTTTTTCAGAGGTGGTTCTGAGCACACAAATTGCTTCATCTTTGAAGGAAACTCTCACTCCCTTTCCAGTCAATGGAAAAAGACCTCTTAATTTATTGTTTTGATCAGTAATTAATCTGTGCTGTGCTGCCCAGAGCAGGGTTGAATATAGAGACTGCAGCTCTAAATTATTTTCCATTTTAAGAGAACTGCCATACATTACCTAGCTGGACTTTTGTTTTTATGTGTCAAATCATAGAATCATTTCAGTGGGAACAAAAAAATCAAAAACCTTTAAGATCATTGAGTTTAACCATTCTCTCATGCTGCCAAATCTGGTGCTCAACCATGCCCCTCAACACCACATCTCTCCATCTTTTAAGCACCTACAGAAGTGGAGATTCATAGAGTCCAGGGTTTGAGATATGTTTTAGTGAAAAAACTTCTTCTAATATCAAATCTTTACTTCCTCTGGTGCACCTGAGGCCATCTCTCTTGTCCTAGGTGCAGCACAACCTTGCTCCAGGGACAGAAGTATCAAGGCAGTGTCTTCTATAGACTTTTTGGACTATCAAGTCAGCAGGGAATACTTGTCCCAGCTCTTCCTTAGCACTAGGGGTAGTGGGTGGAATACAGAAACAACACTTCTCACCCAGAAATTCTGCTTCAGGGGTGGCATCCAGGCTGCTGAAACTCATCCCTGCCTGGATGCATTCCTGTGTGAACTAGCCTAAAGGATCCTGCCTTGGCAGGAAGGTTGGACTCAGTCTCTGAAGGTCCCTTCCACCCTCTAAAGCTCTATGATTCTGTGATCCACATCATTTCAAAAGACAGGTGCTGCCGTGGGATGGACCAAACTGTTGTGACAGAGGTTACCTAACTGAGCCATGAAGTCAACCAGACTGGAAGAGACCTCCAAGCTCAACCAGTCCAACCTAGCACCCAGCCCTAGGCCATGGCACTAAGTGCCCCATCCAGGCTTTGCTTGAACACCTCTAGACTCCACCACCTCCCTGGGCAGCCCATTCCAATGCCAATCACTCTCTCTGTCAAGATCTTCCTCCTAACATCCAGCCTAGACCTCCCCTGGCACAACTTCCTCCTAGCTAAGTTTCTTTCCAGTTTTCTAATGCAGAGAAATAGCCCTCATGTCTTCTGGCTGTACAGAGTAGTGCTGTGGAGCCCTTAGTTGTTACCCTGTGGAGCCAGCTGGCTGCTGAGGCCCCCATCACCAGCCAAGGAACTTGTTATGTTGTCTAAGCAAACTTCCAGTGGCGTGGGGGAAAGGTTGAGGCAATGCTTAGCTGCAGCATGTGACTGACACATTCTATCCATTTCCTTCCTCAATCTTCACTTCATGTGGACAAGAGGTAGCCAGAGACCATCATGCTAAAGGCAGAGTAAAGGCAATTGGGCTTTGGGGAGTGCTGCCTTTGCTATTAGCTAAAAGCTGTTGTTACTCACAGTTTTCTCCCTTGTGTTTTTAGTGCTTACGGCAGAGTTTAGATTAGGAAGCGCTGCGGTTCCGAGGGGCAGGATAAGTGATGATTTAACCTTTTATAGGAGCCATTCATCAGTCCAGTGAGAATTGGAGAAATTAGTGCTGCTCTAAGCCCTTCACAGTCCCTAGTAAATGTCACTGTCGTGAGCAATGGCTGCTGTAAAAGGTGCAGAGTTTGGTGGTGGTGGGGATTGATTAAATCCCTGTGTAAGAATAGCGCTCGTGGTGACCCCTGCAGCTGAGATTTTGCTTGGGATATAAAGAGCTTTGTGGTAAGTCCCAGGCTCTGATTCTCACCTTCCCTTCCAGTTCTTTCCAGTGCATTCTGTACATTTCAGTAAATGCTGCAAACACAGATCAATGCAATCTTTGGGTCGCTATACAGACAGACAGACTCTGACACTTATCCCTGCTCTCCTCTATCTATGTATCTTAAATGTTGCTCTTTCTTTGCAGTCCTTTCCCCTCCACAGTTCATGAGTACATGCAATCTATCCTCAGACTAGGAGGCTTCTCAAAACCTGCTTCACCCTTCCCAAACTACCATCACTCATTGATCCATAATATGCTACTTCACATGGAGTTTAGGGCTTGAAGCTCTCCCTGTCCTGCAATAAAATATATATATATATAAACTTATTTTTAACAGATCTAACTGCAATTTAATAGATTTTTTTTTTCCCCTTTTACCCTGCAGAGAACAAAATCCTCTGCAGAACAGTTGGTATTTTCTGGCTTTCAGCACTGTGTGGTAATGTAAATGTCAGGATAGCATAAGGTAATAATTATGGAATCGTATTTTGCTGCTTTAAAGAACCAAAAGGTTTCTTTAAAAGTAAATAAAACTTGTCTTTTGCATTGTAAGCTCTCTCTCAACCAGTGGCTCTGTTTTTTGTGTGTTTGTGGACAGGATTTAGTGCTGTCTGGATGCAAATGTTATTTATTATAATAATAAAAGCTGTTTCCTAGTTCTCCTGTTCTAACAGTTTTCAGTGTTCCCTGTTTACAGCATTTCAGCTCCCTAGCAGGACAAAAGGAGAGTCTTGGGATACAAGATCTGGTTCATCTGCATAAGAATATACCAGGTTAATTAAGTCACTCTTGGTTCCAGGAGATAGACTAAGTCAGGGTAGTTTAGCACACCTCTGTTTTGCAGTAGACTGGAAGTTAGTTAAAAACTTTTATTAATTGTAGAATCATTTTGGTTGGTAAAGACCTTGTAGATAATGGTTGGACTTAATGATCTTATTCTCCCAAGTCTGGTGCTAAACCAGACTGCCCCTTTCCCATACCTCAGGGATGGGGATTCAACCACTTCCCTGAGGAGTCTGTTCCTGGGTTTGAGAACTCTTTGAAAGAGGAAGGTTCTTCTAATGTCCAACTCGCACCAGGGGAGGTTTAACTTGAAGCTGTTTCCTCTTGTCACTTCACTTGCTCCTTGGGAGAAGAGATCAACCCTCATCTAGCTCCAACCTCCTTTCCAGGAGTTGTAGAGATCCAGAAAGTCTCCTCTTGGCATCCTTTTCTCTAGGCTGAACACCCTTAGTTCCCTAGATGCTCCTTAACAGACTTAGGCTGCAGCACCTCAATGTCCTTCTTGGTGTGAGGGGCCCAAAAACTGATCCTAGTACTCAAGATACATCCTCAGCAGTGCTGAATGCAGCAGACAACCACTTCCTTGGTCCCACCTATCACAAAATTCCTGATCCAAGCCAGAATGCTGGTGGACTTCTTGGCCACCTGAACGCATGCTGGCTCATATTCTGTTAACCACCACTCAGTTCTTTCTCTGCTGGGCACTTTTTCAGCCACTCTCTTGAATACCAGCAGCAGTACAGGTAGCTTAATATGTCATAGGATAATAAAATGTCAGAGGTTGGAAGGGACCTCGAAAGATCATCTGGTCCAGGATCACCCAGAGCAGATCACACAGGAATGCATCCAGATGGTTCTTGAATATCTCCAGAAAGGGAGACTCCACAACCTCCCTAGGCAGCATCTTCCAGTGCTCTGTCAATCTCACAAAGAAAAAAATTCCTTCTCAGGTTGACATGAACCTCCTATGCCTCAACTTCCATCCATTGCCCCTTGTCCTGTCACTGGGCATCACCTATCAGAGCCTGGCTTCAGCCTCCTGGCACTCACCTCTTACATATTTATGAACACTACTGAGGTCATAAACATTAATAAGGTTGGTTGTGGTTCTTTTTTTTTGTCTAAACAAAAGTACCAAAATGGTAATTCTCTTCCAATACAGTGCAGTTTGTTTTGTCTTATCAAAACAAGAAAGAGAGGTAGAAATATTAGGTGAAACGTAGGAGGTCATAGAAAAGAGGCAAATTTTGCTCTTTGAGTTCTAGCTCTCACATTTTTTCTGCTAGAGTGCACTGACTGCCTCTCATTCTCCCTGCCATAAGCATGAGCTAACCTTTGAAATTAGAGCCAGCCCTGCAGAGCTATGGAGAGCCTACACTGGGCAGAAACCAGCATCAACGCCCACTAACATCTTTGTGATCATAGGTGGGTAAGAGGATCTTTAAGTATATTGTTGGAGAAGGCCACAAAGATGCTCTGAGAGCTGGAGCAGTTCTGCTATGAGGACAGGCTGAGAGAGTTGGGGCTCTGCAGCCTGGAGAAGAGAAGGCTTCCAGGAGACCTTAGAGTAGCCTTCCAGGATCTGAAGGGGCCTACAGGAAGGATAGGGAGGGACTATTTACAGGGTCTTGTAATGACAGGAAGAGGAGTAATGGGTTTGAACTGGCAGAGGGGAGATTGAAACTGGATGTTAGGAGGAAGTTGTTTGCAGTGAGGGTGGTGAGACACTGGCACAGGTTGCCCAGGGAGGTTGTGGAGTGCAGAAGCACAGAATGTGATCAAACATCACATTCTGTGATTCTGTGCTCCACAACCTCCCTGGAGGCGTTCGAGGCCAGGTTGGATGAGGTCTTGAGTGACCTTTGCTAGTAGGAGGCGTCCCTGCATATGGCAGGGGGTTGGAACTGGCTGATCTTCTTGTCTAACCCATTCTATGATTCTGTTCCTCTTTATCATCTAAACTATATTTTACTTAACCCAATCCAGCTCTTCTGCATATTACATGATTAGCATGCAGCAGAGAGTTGAAGTGTATTCCCACAAACGACACAAAGGTGTTGAGCAGGAATCTTCACAATGCCCAAATGCCTTTTACAACAGCTCTGGTGACACTGTGAGCTGTGCTATGTGGTTTGTGGTTTTTGGTATGTTGTTTTGTTTTGTTGGTTTTTATTTCCCTCTTTTGTTCTGAAGGTGTGTTCCTCAGAGAGGGGCTAGAAAGTTATGGGCTGTCAAAAATGCCTTGATGTGTTTCTAAGCTGTAAGTTTCACACTTGGAAAAACAGAAGCAAGGTGTTTGCAGGAAATGCTGTGACCTTGAGCTGGGGTAGGAGTGTGCATGCATACCAAGAAGGACTAGCATGAAGGTAAGACCCTTGGGTTCTGTATGTTAGTTGTTGTAAGTTGAGGAGCAAAATGATGCTAGAGATGTTTTATAGGCTGGAGCCAGGCTCTGCTGGGTGATGCACAATGACAGGGCAAGGGGCACTGGGTGGAAGCTGAGGCATAGGAAGTTTCATGGAAACATGAGGAGGGATTTTTTCACTCTAAGGATGATAGAACATTGGAGCAGGCTGCCCAGGGGGGATGTGGAGTGAATGGATGGAGAGAATGCCTCTCTGGAGATATTCAAGACCTGCCTGGATGTGTTCCTGTGTGACCTTATCTATGTGATCCTGCTCTGGCAGGGGAGTTGGACTGCATGAGCTTTGGAGGTTCCTTCCAGCCCCTGACATTCTGTGATTCTGTGATGTGTTACCAATTTTTACCTAGTGCACTAAGTGGTTTGTTACCTCCTTCTCAGCAAGCTGTGACACCATTGTGGGCATGCTGTTAAATTTCTCCTCCTGTTTATGGTAAATAACTTTGCTCTACCTGCCAGTCTCACAAATATTTACATATTTTGAAATAAATTTGAGTGATTTCCTTGTCAACTTCATGTGGAGCTGTGACCTGATGTACTGCTCAGCAGGGTTGGCCCTGGGGAGACCACATTTGTCTAATGAGTTTAAAGAGAGTTGCTCAGCTTCTCTGCAGGCTCCAGCCCCTGAAAACTCTCAGCTTTTCCTTTTCCAGTGGCATTGTAAAGGCCTTTGCTTCTGTTTGATTTGGAGCCATGCAGCATTTTGCAGTTAAAGGTGATGCTCTGTGATTACTCAGAGCCAAACCATGACCAGGTGATGGGGTAGAGGCATAGAATCACAGAACAGTAGAGGCTGGAAGGGACCTGCAGAGATTGACTCCAACCTCCCTGCCAAAAGGAGGATCATGTATGGTAGCCCACACAGGAATGCATCCAGATGGGTTTTGAAAGCATCCAGAGGAGACTCCACAACCTCTCTGGGCAGCCTTTTCCCAGTGCTTCATCACCCTCACTGTAAAGAAGTTTCTCCCCTCAAAGTGAAACATTCTATGTTCAAGTTTTACATCCATTGCTCCTTCTCCTATTACTGTGCACCACCAAAAAGAGATTGGCACTTGTCATACCTTTCCAAAGCTGATAGAATCTGGAGTAGATGGCAATAATATTTACTTTGCAGCCATTGCTAAGTGCTGCTATTATTTTGATTCTTCAATGTATGCATCTCCAAAACATCTTTAGCTGCCTTGCCCAATGACTCTTGTCACTGCAGTTAGCTGTGTTCTGCTGGTGGGGAAAAAACAACCAGAGAAATTCTGCAGTATGTTTTTAAATTTTGCCTCACTCCTGCTGTCTGTGTATGACTGTCTTGAATGCAATGAGGAATGAGCAGCAGTGGATTGCTCAGTGTTGTTTGGTTGTGACTGAAGTAGCTGTGCCCTGAATAAGACACACTCTTGGTCAGCAGTGACCATTAAAAATACCATACAGCCCTTCCAGTTCTACATCCAAGGGCTTGTCCAAATTCTGAGCCAGGAATACTCTGGTTATCTTCCAAGTACTTAATAAATTCCCTCAGTAGTTTGAAAAGTTGAATGTTCATGTGTGTCACACCCAGATTAGGTTCCTGAAGCGTGACATTTAGATTCAAGGCTAGAGATGAACCTCAGCAAATGCAGAGGACAATGAAGTGTGGTCATTTGAAGCTAATGTAGCTGAAAGTAGCTTGTATCCATCATAAGAGCAGCTGCACATCACATAAGGCTTCACTAGCTGTGAAACAAGATGGGCATTGTATGAAGTAAAGCCTGTCATGTTAGAGGCAACTGTGGAGAACTCCACTGTGGTCTCACAAGCGTGGAGTTACCTGCAATTTGTACCACTTTGATGGCTGATTGGAAAACATCTTTAACTTGGACTCTCTCAACCTTTGCTTGTCTTTTAATTCCCAATATAGCTTTTGTGCTTTACTCCTGTATCTACCCTTTCAAGTTGCGTAGAGCTGTAACGTAATTGGAGGAACCTTTAACCCTCTGGTTTGAACCCTCTGAATTGATGGTGAACACAAAACCACTTCAGAATGTAAAGCAGCCTGAATCCCAAGGCTTAAGGAAAAACTGCAGTCATTGAGCTGAAAATGGTAACACAAGTTTTGTTTTGGTTTTTTTTTTTTTTTGAGCAAGGACAGACTAAATCTGTGAGCAGAGTCAAAGGTTTTATGAAAGAAAGTGTGTGTTGAGGAGGGGGGAGTGAGTTTGTGTATGTAGAGGTGGCCTGTGGTTTGCAGGCAGTAAAAATAATTTAAATGTAGTGCTGCTTCTTTTGGATTGGGAGCTGTTAGTTGCATCTTCTGTGGCAACAGATGCGTTGTTATTCGCAACAGTTTTCATCGGGGGGTTTTCCCCAACACAATCTAACTTTGTGGCTGTGTCGGGCTCGAGAAAACAGAATGATTGTCTGTCAAATCGTGAGTTGTCAGGTCTGTCCTCTTCCTTCCACACCACTAAAATGGAAAAGGTGGATTTTGTGTTCACGTGAAAGGAAAACTAAGCTGATAAAAAGATACATGAGTTATTTATTGGGGGCGCCGGCCGGGACTGGCCTCTGCCCCTGGCGTTCGCCCGTGCCGGGGCTTAGCCCTCGGTCCCTCCCCCTCGGCGTTCGCCCGTGCCGGGGCTTAGCCCTCGGCCCCCCTCCCCGGCGTTCGCTCGTCGGGGAAGCTTAGCCCTCGGCCCCTGGCGTTCGCCCGTGCCGGGGCTTAGCCCTCGGCCCCCCTCCCCGGCGTTCGCTCGTCGGGGAAGCTTATCTCTCGGCCCCGGCGTTCATTTAAAAGATGTTTAATGACTGAGGCAGTGTTAATATCTGAGCACTAAGGTCTATCTGAGATCAAAGCAGTTGACAATGACCAAGCCAACGTATCTACTTTTAAAACTGCACGAGGAGGTTGTATTAGGAAAATGCTAATTGCTATAATGATAGAGCATTCAGGGACACTGCTCTAGTCTATGTTCCTTTGCAGTAATTGCTCTTGAGTCTGAGCAGGCTTCATTTGGTCTGAAATGAATGGTCTGATAAGACCCAAGAACACTCTCCAGGCACCTGGTACATTTTGATGCCATCTTGCTCAGCCATTTCCAGAAGAAAGCACACTTGTTGCTGCCCATTGTATATGTGCTAGCAGCATGTTATTGTCCTGCAGTGCTTGAGTTGTTTCCTAAATTCAGCCCACTGTGTGGGGGAAGTGAGGATTCAGCACACAATCATGAAATGGTTTAGGCTGGAAAAGATCTTTAAGCTCATTGAGACCAACCATTAACCAAAGAGGACCAAGTCGCCGCTAAGCCGTGTTCTTCAGCTCGTTGAGTCCAACTATTAACCATTGGTCAAATCAAGAGGACCAAGTCGCTGCTAAGCTGTGTTCCTCAGCTCGTTGAGTCCAACCACTAACCAAAGAGGACCAAGTCGCCGCTAAGCCGTGTTCCTCAGCTCGTTGAGTCCAACCACTAACCAAAGAGGACCAAGT
>WBNM01018807.1:0-14637 GCA_013399055.1 Ramphastos sulfuratus | reverse complement strand
ATAGGCAGGGACACCTCCCACTAGTACAGGTCACTCAAGGCCTTGTCCAACCTGGCCTTGAACTCCCTCAGGGAGGGATGCTTTGGCCATTTCCCTGGGCAGATTACTCCAGGGACTGGCAGCTCTTTCAGTGAAATTTTTCCTCCTGTCCAACCTAAACCTCCCCTGAGAGCATTCCCTCTTGTTCTGTCACTTGCTGCTTGAGAGAATAGACCAACACCCACCTTAGTACAGCCTCTCTTTGGGGAGTCATAAAGAGTGAGGAGGTCTCCCCTAAGCCTCCTTTCCTCCAGACTAATCAACCCTAATTCCCTCATCTGCTCCTTATAGATCTCGTTCTCTAGACCCTTCACCAGCTGTCTTGCCCTTCATCATAGCACAAATCTCCTGACTCAAACAAGTTTCAGAGACCAGCTCTCTTTTATTCTTGTGACTAGCTAGAATTTCATGGTCCTGCTGATGAGGTACTTGAGCCACATCTGCAGAAGTGCTCATCCAGCGTTTTTTATTTCAGCATTTGGAAACCAGTCATTTATTTTTATCCCAGGAATTATCAATATTTAAACCCAAGAGCAATTAGGTGGACAAGCTGTAGCAGGTGAATGCAAGTGTCTATAATGGTCAGCAAGAACATCATCAAGTTGGAGTTGGTGACTCTGAGGAAGTCAAACAGAGCAGGCACCCTGAAGTTTAATAAATATGCCTCAGAGTATGATTGAAATAGCATTAACTATGCAGCAGAGTGGCATTTTTTGGAATAAAAGCAAGCATTAGTGAAGAGCCATTAGGCACTTGGGGAATAAATGTTTGAGAGATGCTTTTCAGAGAGATCTGGTAGGGAGCCAAGGGTGGCACATCACAGAGAGGGATCTAGTGCTTTCAGCTGTGCATGGTACAGGTTGTACCTCAGAGGAAGGGTTTGTGAGCTTGCACTGTCCTCTACTTCTGCTGCTGAGTAAGTGGTGGCTTGCAGGACAAATTCCTGACATTTCTAGTATTAAAGTGTCTGCAAAAAAATAATGGAGAAGAGCATGTCAGGGTGCGTTTGTATGTTGGTGTTTCTGCTCTGGGTTTTTAAAGTCAAATCAGCAACACTGGTCAGGCTATACCTTGAGTGCTGTGTCCAGTTCTGGGCCCCTCAATTCCAGAGAGATGTTGAGGGGCTGGAAGGTGTCCAGAGAAGGGCAGCAAGGCTGGGGAGGGGCCTGGAGCACAGCCCTGTGAGGAGAGGCTGAGGGAGCTGGGGGTGTGCAGCCTGAAGAAGAGGAGGCTCAGGGCAGACTTCATTGCTGTCTGCAGCTCCCTGAAGGGAGGTTGTAGCCAGCTGGGGTTGGTCTCTTCTGCCAGACACCCAGCAACAGAACAAGGGGACAGAATCTCAAATTGTGCCAGGGGAGGTCTGGGCTGGATGTTAGGAGGAAGTTTTTCACAGAGAGAGTGATTGGCATTGGAATGGACTGCCCAGGGAGGTGGTGGAGTCACTGTCCCTGGAGGTGTTGAAGCCAAGCCTGGCTGGGGCACTTAGTGCCATGGTCTGGTTGCTTGGCTAGGGCTGGGTGCTAGGTTGGGCTGGGTGAGCTTGGAGCTCTCTTCCACCCTGGTTGATTCTATGATTCTGTGGAGTCTCCTTCTCTGGAGACATGCAAAACCCACCTGGATGCATTCCTGTGTGACCTGCTTGTCCTTAATGTATGGCTTAGTTCATCAGTGTTGTGTTGTGTGAACGAGGTGCTAAATAACCAAAACTCTCACTTGCTTACTTAAAAGTTTTTTAAATTTAGGCTAAATTCTCAGTCACTATAAAAGCCAAGCAGAGTAGTACCATGGTGCTGTGCCTCGTGTCAGGTTTTCCTGGCCCTTTGGGACATCTTATGTAATCTTTTGAGAATAGCTGTTGCTATATTAGACAGCAAGATAATACCATACAACAGTTTTATTTGGAAAATATCTTTAAGATGATTGAGCCCAACTATTCTCTACCTCTGCTAAGGTTGGTGCTAAACCACAGTCCTCAGCACCACATCTTTGCCTCTTTTTAAACATCTCCAGGGGCATGGATTCAATCAGCTCCCTGGGGAGCCTGTGCAGTGTTTGAGAACTCTTTCAGTGAAGAGGTTTCACAGAATCACAGAATGTCAGGGGCTGGAAGGGACCTCCAAAGTTCAGCCAGTCCAACCCCCCTGCCAGACCAGGATCACCTAGAGCAGATCATACAGGAACATATCCAGGAGGGTTTTGAATATTTCCAGAGAGGGAGACTCCACAACCCCCTCCGGGCAGCCTGTTACAGTTTTCTGTAGCCTTCACAAGGAAAACAATTCCTCCTCATGTTTAAATGAAACTTCCTATGCCTCAATTTCCACCCAGTGCTCCTTGTCCTGTCATCAGGCATCACCCAGCAGAGCCTGGCTCCAGCCTCCTGGCACTCACCTTCACATATTGATACCATTGCTGAGGTCACCTCTCAGGCTCCTCTTCTCCAAGCTAAAGAGCTAAGGTTTCTTCTAATATCCAACTTAAACCTCCCCTGGGGGCAACTTGAGCACATTTCCTTTCATCCTATCACTTGTTCCGCAGGAATAGAGACCAATGCCCACTTCACTACAACATTCTCTCAGGGAGTTGTGGAGAGCAAGAAGGTCTCCCTTTAGCCTCTTTTTCTGCAAGCTGAGCACACTCAATTCCCTCAGCCACCCCTCACGAGACCTGTTTTCCAGACCCTGCATCTATGTTAAACACTTCCTTGGAAAGGCAAGATTTAAGAGAGTAGAAACACTAGGACACCATTTCCATGGGCAGACCTTCTTAATGAGTTCATCCTCATCCTCTTTGTGGAAATTGGTTCACGTATTCTGCTTCACTGAGCTCCTTGGCACCTCCTGAAATGCTTTTCCTTCTCTTCCCACAAACATTCGTATTGAATTTAAATGTTGCAGCCTGCAATGAGCTTTCTTTCTGTCTGAGCATGCAGATCACATAGGGCTTCTCACGTCGTAACGTGGAGGGAAGGCAGCTGTTAATAAGAGTTGTCAAAGTGAGAAAAGAGAAGGTGGCTGTGAGCAAATTCCAGAGGCACACTGATTAGAAAGGACTGGGATGCTTTATAGGTACTTGCAGGCTGGCAAATGCTGCATGCAAGCTTGTAAACTTGCTACACAGGTTATTGTTTTACAGTCAAGTTTTTTACTGTAGATAAATTGAACAACTTTTTGTCTGATGGGCATATCTGTACTGTTCTGCCACCCTCTTTGCCTTTACATGTTAAGACTGGTAACAGACTCTTGACCAGGGGAGATGATTTTCATAGAATCATACAATCATAAGGTTGGAAGGGACCTCAAGGATCATCTAGTTCCAACCCCCTGCCATAGGCAGGGACACCTCNCAGGTGGGGTCTGAGGAGAGCAGAGCAAAGGGGCAGAATCCCCTCCCTTGCCCTGCTGCCCACACTGCTCTTGCTGCAGCCCAGCACACAGTTGCTGTCTGGGCTGCACTCACACTGCAGCCTCATGTTTGGAATTCTGTGATTCTCTGATTCTGTGAATATTTGCCTTGTGTGCTATTAGTGTTTTGATATGCTTTCCACTGAAGATGTTTGAAGTATCCCACATGAAACAACTTATCCTGAAAGATGAGTCTTCCATGTACTATGTTATTCTAATTTTACAGTGATAATCAGTGGATTTACAATAATTTTCAACCAGAATATGCAGAGACAAGTAGTCAAGGTGGTTTTTTGCTGTTGGTTTGGGGTTTCTTTCCTGAGAAAAACATATATAATTTTGAAGAAAACATCAATTGAAATTTTTCCCATCCCCTTGCAGGATAAACACCCCCAAAAATATCAAGGAAAAGTTTCTTAACCCTTTTAAAATGAAGAAAAAACATATGTGGTTTGCCTGGGTGTTGTCTGTTTGGTTAAAAAGGGGGGAAAAAAACACTTCCTAATGATTCAGATTTCATATTCTCATCAGAAGGTTTCTTTTTCACAGTAATGGGGTGGGCTATTCTGGAAACAAACCAACCAACCAACCCCCAAATATCCCAAATGTTTTCTTTTCAATTAGTTTTATGTGCAAATTGCTCAAGTTTAGTGGCAATGACTGTTGTAGGACAGGGAGCTTTTGGTAGCAGTCATTAAATAAAAGGTTCAAATTAGTGTGGGTTTCTTTTTCTTTGTGGAGTTGTTCTTTTGTTGTTTTTTTGGTTGTGTGTGTTTTGTTGGGTGTTTTTTTTTTTTTTAACTGATGCCTTTTTAATGTGTATAGTTACCACATTTCAAACTTCTATGAAAATAGATCTGCTGGTTGATGTGGCATGGGACTGTACCACTACAATTCCCTCTGTCTAGAGGGAATTCTGCTCACACATCAAAGTGTTTTTCTGGAGGATTTATGTTGTTTTTTTTTTTTTCTCCCTTAATTTTTATTATTGACCTAATTTACATGAGAACAGGATCTGTGTTCCATAGGGATGCATTGGATCCAGATGTTTGTTTTCTATGGGAAGTCATAATCTCATTTGTGACATTGAATTTGGTTGTGGCAAAATGGTGATGATGACAAAGAAAGGATTATGACTTTTGCAAGGGATAAGCTGCTGTGACTGATAGATTCCAGGGAAACAAAGATCTTTTTCCATGCCAGCTTATTCTGTGTAGGGCTTCAGGTAAGGAAACCAGAACTAAGGAGGCCTTTACATAGGGGGAGGGGGAAATAAAGCTAAAGTCTGCTTGTAAAAATATANGTCCTTCCTGTGCTGGGGGCTTTTCCTTCTTGGAGGTCTTTGCACACACCAAGAAAGCCCTACACCTCTTCTTACCACCCATTCAGCTTCTCTAGACCTCCTGGTTCTAACATTGTTTTACACTGGGTAGTTTAGATTTGAAAGGGTGGTTTGGATTTAAAGGTGTAGCCTACAGTAGCATCCTACAGTTTTGTCCTCTGTTCAGGCTGTCTTCCAACAAGTTGGGCTTGATCCAGATCTAGACAGGATTTTTAAGTCCCATTCCTGTTTACTTTGGGTCTTAGTTTTCTCCTACCACCCTCTGTAATTCAGAAACATGGATGTACAAAATTTTCTCCTGACAACACAGGGAAGTTAGTCAGGAAATGGTTAAAACTTCAGGACACTTTCCTTGCTATTTCATCTCAAGGAACTTACAAGCAAAACTTTTCACTCCTCCTTCAACCACCTCCCTGAGTAACTTAGATGTCTCTAGGAACAGTGCACCAGAATCAAGGTGATGCTCTCTCTGCACTTGTAGTTGTGCTTCATTTCTCTAGATGTTACCTAGGTGATAAAACCTTTCTCCCCTCTTGATTTTTACCAGAAAGTGGGAATCTGGCATGGATGTTAACATTCTAACATCCCTAGTGTGAACTGGGGCAAGGGATTGGAAAGAGATGGCAGAGAGCATTTCTTCAAGGAGTTTCAGTCATCCAGCCTTCACTGCTCATCCTTGTAGCTGGAAATCTCACTTTGGAAACCAAAACTACACAGAGCACACTGAAGTCATTCATTCTGTTGCCTTCATCACCTTCTCCTGGCCCCTGTTTCCCTTCAGAAAAGAAAGTTACCAAGTTCAGCATTTTACCCAAGTCTGTTACAGCCTCAGTGTGGAGTGATTTTTCATCTTTACTCTTTTCTGTTCTTTCTCTCTGGATAACTAAACAGCTGCTCTCTCCAACTGCATGTCTGTAGGCACAAGTCTCTTGACTCTGTTCTCTTCCTCCTAACTTCCAGTGTACAACTAGATTTTGTTCTGTTGTTTCAAACTGGGACCTGCTGCCTGACATGCAACCATATTTAATTTTCTTTCTCTCTTATGCAGGAAAAGCCTTGATAGTTAAGTCCTTCTGAGCTCTTCATTACCACTGTGATCATGGAATCATAGAATGGTAAGGTTGGAAAGGACCTCAAGAATCATCCAGTTCCAACCCTTTGCCATAGGCAGGGACACCTCCCACTAGCACAGGTCACTCAAGGCCTCCTCCAACCTGGCCTTGAACACCTCCAGGGAGGGAGCAGCCACAACCTCCCTGGCCAACCTGTGCCAGTGTCTCACCACCCTCACTGTGAAGAACTTCCCTCTAACATCCAGTCTAAATCTCCCCTCTGCCAGTTCAAACCCATTGCCCCTTGTCCTGGCATTACAAGACCTTGTCAATAGTCCCTCCCCAGCCTTCCTGTAGCCCCCTTCAGATACTGGAAGGCTACTCTAAGGTCTCCTGGAAGCCTTCTCTTCTCCAGGCTGCAGAACCCCAACTCTCTCAGCCTGTCCTCACAGCAGAGCTGCTGCAGCCCTCTCAGCATCTTTGTGGCCTCCTCTGGACCCGCTCCAACACTTCCATGTCCTTCCTGTGCTGGGGGCTCCAGAACTGCACACAGGACTGCAGGTGGGGTCTGAGGAGAGCAGAGCAAAGGGGCAGAATCCCCTCCCTTGCCCTGCTGCCCACACTGCTCTTGCTGCAGCCCAGCACACAGTTGCTGTCTGGGCTACACTCACACTGCAGCCTCATGTGGAGCTTTTCATCACCCCAGGTCCTTTTCCTCAGTGATCCTGTGTAACAGAAACATGCTTCTGTTGGATGAGGCCTTGAGTGACCTGTACTGGTGGGAGGTGTCCCTGCCTATGGCAGGAGGTAGGAACTAGATGATCTTTGAGGTCCCTTCCAACCTTACCATTCTCTGATTCTTTGTGGATTTCTCTCAGTACATTTTCTCTACTTGAACGCTGCAAGGTTACAGAATTAGTATAAAACCTACCTTTATGCACCTTGAATTAATTGTTATCTCTTAAATATATTGCTGTGTTTGTTAAGCACAGACACAAGCCACTGTTCTGAGGCCATGCTAATGGTTTAACACACTGGCTTAGTATCATTGTGCAGAAGATAAGTCTTGGGCTGCATGTGCTGTTACTGGATCTTTCATCTTTATTAGATTTAATGATATCAAATTCTGATTGCTTAAACAAGTTTTGGTCAAATGTCACATCCAGTTAGCATCATTTATCAATAAAATTTAAATTTCTCTTGCCTCCAGCTTTGGCCTGGCAATTTTATGTGTGTGCATGTCTGTGTATAATATAGGGAGATTCATTGTCAGCTGTAAAAGAACAGAGATTAAGGCTTTAAAATATAAAATAAGAAATCACACTCTACAGAAGGCTTGAGGGAACGTTAGAAACAAGGAGCATTTGTCACTTCCAAGCTAAAGCAAAGTGGTTATAAATACATTGTTCATGTTAACATCACACTTCCTTTTGGGTATACTGTGCAGAAAGACTTTGAAGGGATTGAAATGAAGAACCTAAGTCACCAACAACAGTAGAATTGCTGACCACAGGTAGAAAGGTGATGGTCCTGGGACTAAAGTTTTTCAGAGAGAGTGGTCAGACACTGGAATGAGCTGCCAGGGAGGTGGTGGAGTCACCAACAACTTGTATTAAAAATACTGTGTCCAGCAGGAGCAGGGAGGGGATTGTGCCCTTGTGCTCTGCTCTGGTGAGGCCACACCTTGAGTGCTGTGTTCAGTTTTGGGCACTCCAATACAAGAGAGGTGTGGAGGTGCTGGAGCACATCCAGAGGAGGGCAAGGAAGCTGGGGAAGGGCCTGGAGAAGAAATCTGATGAGGAGGGACTGAGGGAGCTGGGGATGGTTAGCGTGAGGAAGAGGAGGCTGAGGGCAGAGCTTATTGCTGTCTACAGCTACCTGAAGGGACATTGTGGAGAGGCTGCTGCTGGGCTCTGCTCACAGGGAATGGGAGACAGAACAAGGGGGAATGGCCTCAAGTTGAGATTGGGAAGGTTTAGATTGAACATTAGGAAAAAGTTTTTCCTGGAGAGAGTGGTCAGGGGCTGGAATGAGCTGCCCAGGGAGGTGGTGGAGTCCCCAGCCCTGGCTGTGTTTCAGGGTGGTTTGGATGTGGTGCTTGGGGCAATGGTTTAAGGTGAATCTTGCAGAGTAGGGTCATAAGTTGGACTTGGTGATCCTGAGGGGCTCTGCCAGCCTGCACCTTTCTGTGATTCTGTAACCAAGCTTGCACAAAATCTCAGAATGATGAAGGATAGAAGGGACCTGTGCAGATTGAGTCCAATCCCTCTGATAAAGCAGAGGCATCCAGAACAAGTTACACAAGAAGTATGTCCTGGTGGGTTCTGAAAGCCTCCAAAGGAGGAGAGTCCACAACCTCTCCTTTGCAGTTTTCTGGCACACTCAAAGGAAAGAATTTCTTCCTTATGTTCAGATGCAACTTCTGTGTTCCAGTTTGTGCTCTTTGGTCCTTGTGTTATTCCTGGGCACCACTGGAAAGAGTCTGCCCCCGTTCTCTTGGTCCCTACTCTTTAGGTATTGCTAAGCATTGATAAGATCCTCTCTCACTCTTCTCTTGCCCAGGTTAAGCCCCAGGTCTTTCAAACTTTCCTCCTCAGAGAGACGCTTTAGCCTCAAGTGTCTCTGTAGACTGGAGTCACCCACTAGACTCTTGTCTCTCTTGAACTGGAGAGCCCTGTACTGGACACAGTACTCTAGATGTGGCTTCACTAGGATAGAGGAAGAGGTGAACCTCCCTCAGCCTGCCTGGTGACATTCTTCTTCATGCACCTCAGGAGCACCACGAGAGCACAGTGCTGGCTTAGAGTTAACTTATCCATCAGGTCCTTCTCTGTGGAACTGCTTTCAAGCAGGACAACAAATAGTCTATACTGGTGAAAACTAATTGCCACTATAAAAATATGAAGAAAGTCCTACACAGAGTGGTCTGGCAGATAATTTAAGCTGTAGATAGATTGTATTCTATAAACAGAGTAAATAATAGAGTCAGTGGAAATGTCACCTTAACTGTCTGTCTTTCTAAGCACCAAGAACAGCAGGGCAAGGGAGGGGATTCTGCCCCTTTGCTCTGCTCTCCTCAGACCCCACTTGCAGTCCTGTGTCTGCAGTTCTGGAGCCCCCAGCAGAGGAAGGACATGGAACTGTTGGAGTGGGTCCAGAGGAGGGCCACAAAGATGCTCAGAGGGCTGCAACAACTCTGCTGTGAGGACAGGCTGAGAGAGTTGGGGCTCTGCAGCCTGGAGAAGAGAAGGCTTCCAGGAGACCTTGGAGTGGCCTTCCAGGATCTGAAGGGGGCTACAGGAAGGCTGGGGAGGGACTATTGACAAAGACTTGCAATGCCAGGACAAGGGGAATGGGTTTGAACTGGTAGAGGTGAGATTCAAACTGGATGTTAGGAGGAAGTTGTTTGCAGTGAGGGTGGTGAGACACTGGCACAGGTTGCCCAGGGAGGTTGTGGCTGCTCCCTCCCTGGAGGTGTTCAAGGCCAGGTTGGAGGAGGCCTTGAGTGACCTGTGCTAGTGGGAGGTGTCCTTGTCTATGGCAGGAGGTTGGAACTGGATGATCCTTGAGGTCTCTTCCAACCTTACCAGTCTATAACAGCCCAGGAGGAGAATAATTGTGTTTTTTTTTTCTCTTTAGCTGCTTCCTGTTTTATAAAAAAAAAAAAAAGAATAATTATGAAATTATGAATTCAGTGTTTGAAGAGTAGCTCTGGTGTAGTGGCAATGCTGGAAAAGTACCCCAGAGAGGTTGGTCAGTGACTCATTGGTGATGCCTCCTGTATCTCTGCTGGGTATTGTTTCCCACCCAAAAAGAACCTGCAGGTTTAGTCAGAACAGCCATTCCTTTCTCACTTTGGAAGAAGGTGAGAATGTGACCTATGTAGAGCATGACAGGCCTAAAACAAGTAGACTGTCCTAAAATGCAGGTCTGTTAGAGGGAGCACCATGCAGATTCAGTGGAGTAAAGCCTGCATTTCCCAGGCAGCACTAATACATCTGTTCTCTACTGCCAGTTGCTAAATGTGGACAAGAAGAGTGCAGACAAATCCTGCAAAGACATGACATTGTGTGCTGTGCTTGGAAATGAGTTAGCAAGTGATAGCATAGATGTTCAGCTATTCTAGTCCTGACTGCTTCAGCCTGTCTGTCCTTAAGAGACTGTGAGAACTGTTCTCTGAGGGGGAAAAAAAGAATGAAGAGGTAACCACAAGTGGGAACGAGGAGGTGGAGGGTGGAAGAGCTTGTCCCTGTATGTTCAAATCACCACCACATCCTATTGGTCTTACTCCATAGTCCATGGAAAAGCTCATAATGTGCCTTAATGACAGTTTTAGAGTGCTGAATTAACTGAAAAATAAGTCTGTAAGGAGAACTGAAGTATCACCCACGCTGCAGAGACGTGGAGAAGTGAGGAGTGTGTTTTAGGAAAGATCTAAGCATCACTTGAAACTGAATTTCTATAGTGGCTTAACTGCAGCTCTGGGCTCTGCTCCTACTTCAGACTGCAGCATCCATTTGGCCTTTCCCAGACCCAATCAATTGCAGGCCATCCTCAGCCTTTCACAACCTACAACACCAAAGGAAGTCTGACTCTTTTAATCCTGCATTGGGTTCAAAATGATTAACATTTATTATGTAGCCACTTAATGGCTAGTGGCTATCCAGTCAGAAGAGATTTATATCTCCTTACAGCAGCCTAATGTGTACTTATGCTTCCCCAGGGTCTCTTGTCCAGCTGAATGGCCAAAATGAACGTGTTCAGTGCTCTCTCTCACAGCAATCTATAGACCCAATGGCTACTTGCACATTTTTATCTGATATGTCTTGTCAAGGATAATGCCAAAGCAAGCTGTAACAGCAAATCTCGTGCAGGGTCCTGCCTGCAAGAAACTCTGTTGTCAGAGACTTCCCTGAACTGTCAGAACTGGTGGCTCTGCTGTGCAGGGGATTGTGTGACACTGAGCTAGCACTTGGATGCAAAATGAAGCATATCTCTGTCAAAAAAGAATTTGGCTTGGGGAGAATTACTGAAGTGACTATTGTCAGTTAGTGAGGGAAAGATTTAGCATGTGCATATATGACCTTCAGGTATCCTCGTATGAAGCCCGGGTTCAGAGGCACTGAGCATTTGACCTAGGGAATAATGCTGGAGTTGAGTGTGCAGTTCACAGAGCTGTTGTTATTTGATGCTAAGTATAATTTTGCTATATTCTTGAGTATAAGTACAGACAACCCTACTGAGGTAATAGCTAAACACCACAGCTACATACCATGGCAAATAATGCAGCTAAAATGAGAGTGCTTAAAGAAATCAGCTGGAGCCACCATTTTCTTAAAGGCCCACTCTGAAATTTCCCATAATTTGCTTGTTTTTATATTCTTCTTGATGAGGGAATAATCCTTATTTATGGTGGAAATATTCTCTAGTCCAAGTTTTTAACTTCTTCATGGCTATGTAGTCTCTATATCCTGAAAAGAAGATCCTGTAGAATTCCAAGGTGGGGGGGGATCTAATAATATTTTTTTAATTTGGAACAATTTGCCACCTGTTGCTTGGAAGACAAGAAAATAATCTGCTGTTTACATGGACAAGCTACTACATGAGCACCTCACTCTTTCTGTTGTCTTTGGCTTGTGCTTTAAGATCACAGGATGTTAGGGATTGGAAGGGACCCAAAGAGATCATCCAGTCCAACCCCCCCTGCCAGAGCAGGGCACACAAGAACATATCCAGACAGGCTTGGAAAGGCTCCAGAGAAGGAGACTCCACAACCTCTCTGGGCAGCCTGTGCCAGGGCTCTGGGACCCTTCCAGGCAAGAAGTTGCCCCTTGTGGTGAGCTGGAACCTCCTGTCCTGCAGCTTCCATCCATTGCTCCTTGTCCTATTCCAGGCAGCAGTGAGCAGAGCCTGTCCCTCCCGCCCACTTCTGACCCTGGCCCTTGGATAGTTATAAACATTGATTAAATCCCCTCTCAGTCTTCTCTTGTGCAGACCAAGCAGCCCCAGGTCCCTCAGCCTCTCCTCCTCAGGCAGTGCTCCGGTCCCCTCAGCATCCTCATATCCCTCCCTTGGACCTTGTCCCTCTTAAACTGCGGAGCCCAGAGTAGGAAGGGGTGAAGCAGTTCCTTCCATTGTCTGTGCAAAGGAGCATCATGGGGAACAGCTTTTAAATGGTTCCCTTGCCCTGATTCACCTGCCTCAGCAGATGAGCTGATTGCTCTTGCATTTAGATTGTTCTCCAGAAATGCTTATCTGGTCTTTGCATGCGCTCCTGCACGGAGCTGCCTAGTAAAAGGTCTTGAGAGCCTTGCAGAAGTAATATGTTAAATCAGATCTCGTCTATAGTCATCTCTTCTTGTAAGATCATTGGAATCCCAGGCATTCTTAATTAATGCAGCTTAATCAGCCCCACTCTAAGAGCTTCCTGCCTCCCTTTGGTGCAGTCCTCCGTTGTCGCGCCTCGAGTTTGGCGGTGGTCGAGGAGAGCTGTGGCAGGTCTCACGTGAGGATTTGTTCTGGGAGGTAAACAGGCTCCCAAAAGCATCAGCCTCTGTGCTGCCTGTAGCAGAGCTATTTTGATGTGAAGCATAGATGACATCAAGTTGCATTAAGAGAGACAGGAGCTGTCCTGCTTCCAAATGTAAGTAAATGTGTTGAGCTTCAGCGCTCAGGAAGAAAACAGAGCCTACTCTGTGCCCATAATCAGCATGTTTCCAGGAGACTAGCAAATGGTTTATGATATTATTCACAACCCTTGCACCATCAGGAGCAGTCCTGCATTTCAACTTTAATTGAGCCACTGCTATGACACAGCCAAGCTTTTCAAGTGGTGAAATTGTAATTACAGAGAGTGCTTCTCTGGCACTTTCTATTGGATGGCTGCTTCCAAAATACTAAGCCCCTCAGAATACATCTGTGAGGAAGGTTTTTTTTCCTGGGGAAACTTTGGGGGTGTGGTTCTTTTGCCAATCTCCTGGCTCTTTTGGGGAAAGAACACCATAGAGCATGGCTAAAATCACAGTGCGGTGGAGTTTGGAAGGGACCTCTGGAGATCTACTCCAACTCCCCTCATANTCTTGCTGCAGCCCAGCACACAGTTGCTGTCTGGGCTGCACTCACACTGCAGCCTCATCTTGAGCTTTTCATCACCCCAGAGTTGTTTTGGGGTATTTTTTTCCCCCCTGTTTTTACCTCCAGCTGCTGTGTGCTGCAATGTTCCATTGCTGGGAACAGCTCTGTGTCACCCACTGCTCGTGGTGCTATATCAATGCAAATCATTGTTGGCTTTCCCTGACTTTCCTGCTAGACAGTCTGGCATTCTAATTGCTTGCTTCTAATATTTCCTGTCCCAAGGCTATCAATTTGTTCTCAATTTCTCCACCTGTTGGGTTGGCTCAGGTATCCCACAGGGTTTTGTCCTCAGCATCCACTACTTAGGATAATTTATTATGCTCCCAGCTCTGGAACACAGGCACCCCGAAGCATTTTAACAATCAGGATTGTATTACAGGCTTGTTTTTGTTTTCCAGAGGTTTTGGCAGGAGTAGAGTTGAGTTTTCATCTTTTAGTTCCTCCCTGTAAGCCTTGCCGTGAAGGTAGATATTGCTCTGCATAAATCTAAATTCTTTGGGTAATTTTCTGGTCAGCAGTGTGTTCTGTCCCTCCACTAGCACAGCAAAATGGGCAGGATGGGGAAGAGCACCTGAAGAAAGGGCTTTGCAGATGATTATTTCCACATAATTCATCTGTCTTTCCTGTGGTTAACCTTGAAAAGTACTTTGTAAGATGATGGAAAGAGGCCAGGTTTGGCTTTTGGCAGCCTGGATTTCAAAAGGCAGAACCTAGCCCAGAGGGAGGCACTGGAAAATAAGCTGAAATAGCATGGCTGAAAAGAGTAGGAGAAAAAAAACCTGTCCTCTTAGCCAGAGCTCAAGGCCTGTTGCTCTGCTGTTTTAATAGAGCCTGGAATAAGAATAACAGCAAAAGTAGCATTGGAGCACTTCTGTGTGAGGCTTTGGAGGCTTTGCAGGAATTTATCTGTAAATTTGTGTCCTCAAGGTGTTGTAACAGGTTGTGGCTGGAAAGGGCATAGGAAATAGAAATGTATAAAATATTGAAGCACAAAAATCAGACATTTCTCTTCTTCCTTTTGTGTCCTGCATTCTGGCTGAGGCAGGTTTGCCTTTCTGTAGGATATAAGATGTGCTATGCACAAGGGCAGTCTTCAGGTAGTGTTTACTGGGAGAGAGGCAGAAATATCTTTAATTTCTTGAACCATTTTAAACATCCAGGACAAGGTCTTAAAATCTTCTTAGCTCTATATAAATATTTAAGTTTTCCTATTAGCCATTAAAGAAGAAATGCTGCTTAATGCATTATGTTTAACGACTGGACGTAGATGTGAGCTGAAGAGGCATTGTAGGGCAGCGTGGATTAAGTCTTTATCCTCCTGGTTGTGAGTGGAGGCAGGCACAGCAGAGTGTTTTGTGGGCAGGACAATGGTGAGAGTGGTGTAGAAGCAGGAAAATTTGTGTTTATATAAAAAGCAGGGGGGAAAAAATTCTCTTTTGCTTTCTTCTGTCTTGTTTCTTTGTTTTTTCTTTTATTTTCTTTGTTCTTTCCATTTTTTCTTTTCTTCTTTCCTTTTTTGGTTATCTTTTTTCTTTGTTTTCTTTTTCTAACCTGTTTGTTTTATTCTTTCTCTTTTTAAACCTGTTTTTCATTTATTCTTTTTCTAACCTGTTTTCTTTTTAATTTTAACCTATTTTCTTCTCCCTCTTTGCTCTTCTTTTTTCTT
>WBNM01018806.1:2065-15320 GCA_013399055.1 Ramphastos sulfuratus | reverse complement strand
CCCTTGTTTCCCCCAACAACAGGGGAGAGGAAGAGCAGAAATCATGTCTGGACAAGGAAGGACATGTTTAGGCCTATTTTGGCCTTCCACAACAAGTGCCAAGAGGATGGAGCCAGGATCTTTCAGTGATGCTCAATGACAGAACAAGGGGCAATGAGTGGAAGATGAAGCATAAATTTCCTCCATGGAAACATGAGGAAAATTTTTTTCACTGTGTTGGTGATGGAACAGTGGAACAAGTTGCCTAGGGACTGTGTGGAGTCTCCTGTAGAGATATTCAGAACCCACCTGGATGCATTCCTTCAAGATCTACACTAGGTGATCCTGCTGTGGTAGGGGGGTTGGACTAGATGATTTTTTTGATGTCACTTCCAACCCCTAACATGTAATTCTGTTATTCTGTGATTCTGCAAACAAGCAATAGAGCAAGATGCAAAGTGGGGTGCGCTTACAGGTACTATTGTCTCAGAACTCTTTCTGAAAGCGGTGCCTTAAAGATCAGACACTTACTCTGTGCTTAAACAGAGGTTGGTATTATAAGATGTGAGTATTCGGACTGTATTCACAGTTCTGTATATGATTCACAAAGGCAGCTGGAAGAAGACATCAGAAAGAAAAAAAATCTAAACCTACAATAGAAGCATGTCCTTAAAACATACGTCCTTGGAAACATTCTTCTCCATTCTACTGAGTGAGTTCTTATCTTCCCAGACATTTTACCAGGTCCTTTCTACAGAGGTGATAAAAGCAGTAGAATTCAGCTTTTGTATTCACAAAGAAAGGTCAACACAAACCTTTATAAACCTTGAGAAGATCTTTTTTGCACTTTCTGATAATCAAATGTGTTGATAGAGCCAATCAACTGAACATAAATATTTTATGTTCAGCAGTGTATAGTTATGCAGGACAATGTTCAATGAAATACTCCAAAATAAAGAATGGACAAAAGTATGCCCCCATTAAAAGAATAGATTTATTGACCTATTGATGTGTCAAAAAGGTCTCTGCTCTGAAACTAGACTATATGTAAATAAGAACAATTGAAAGCAAAGGACAATTTTACAGGAAGAACTGAAACGATATGAATCATTTAGGCTTCCTGTAGCTGCATGTAAAAATTGTTTTCAGCCTGTGCTTGTCTGTAATCATGAATTCTTTCATTAGTAAAAAAAAAAAAAAAAGAAGAAAAAAGAAAAGAAAAAAAAATACTTATTCAAATTAAAAGACTGTGTCTTAACATTCCCAACTGACTTATTTTTAAATCACAAACATTTTAAAGGACAGAAATACAAGAATTTATGACAGCCTTTTTTAAAAACACTAGAGATAAGAAACAATGTAACATGAATATTTAAATATTTGATATTGAAGAGAATGATACTAATTAATTTAAAAAAGAAAGCACCATCAACAAACACAATAAAACAAAAAGACACAAACAATCAAACAGAAACCCAAATGACTAACAACATTCTTCTCTTATTCTTTCCAGTCCACATATTCTTTTCCTTACAAGGTAAACGGTATGTTTTACATTTGTTTAAACATAGAAAGAATACTTTAAGTGTATTGTTGTAATTTCTATGTATAGCTAGCATATAATACTGAAGAAAATATATTTACATATACATACTTCTGGATACATGTGTGTTTTGAAACTAACACTGACTCTTCTGTGCAGACCTTTACCAAGAAAACTTCAAAGTCAAAATTTCTGGAAAGACTAATGTATGATCTCTTATAAATCTCTCAGGGCTTCTGTCTCTGGCCTACTTGGAGACTTACTATGTCCCTACTCTGCAAGCCACAACAACTCAAAGGACTCAGTAAAATAAAAATATGTTCCTCCCTGACATATTCTATCTTGGAACTTTTATATCTGATTTAAATGAAGTTGCTAGTCTTCCTCATAGTTCAGCTGAAGTCTAGCATCTGTATGTGCCAGCTATGCTGTAAGTGTAGGAGGGAAGAGAGCTAAAGATGGTAGTATCTTAAACCACTGAAATGCCAGTGAAACCAGGTTTTGTATATTTTATCTAACAAGGCTTTTAGATATTTTTAAATGTAGATTATGCAAACTTAAATTAAATGAATCAGTAAAGTAGTGAGCCTACAAATTCCTCAACACATTTCACACACATAGCCTTTATTTTGATATTAAATTTTGTCCTACTTGTGCAAATAAGATACACAGACTAAATGCTTCAATGCATAAAGGCATTCCTATCTGATGAGATTAGGTAGAAATACCTTTCAGAAACAGTTACTGATTGCTTTTTTTTTTTTTCTTTCACTGAAGCATCAGATATGAGATAATGTCAAAGACAGGAACTCGGATAAAAAAGGCCAATTTTGTGGTCTGAAATACTGGGATAGTTCACATAGTTGCAAACCACATTTAATCACAGTACATGATCAAATTATTAGGATATTTTTAAAGCATGAATATCAGTAAATAAATATTGATCTTCATGCAAGTGACAGAGTGGTCATTTCACTTATATATAAAACAAAATTAATTTGTTTCAGTTTGAAATGCTGTACTAAGTCCGGAAAGAAATCTTACATTAAACAGTTTAGGAGAAGATTGGTGAAAAGACAGAAAGTTTTAAACTGTACCCACTATAGGTGATAACTGTTATTTGATAAAAGATTGATAGTGTGAGAAAACCAACTTGAACATAAAATATTTGGGGAGTACAAATTTATCCTGTGTTTCACTTATATTATCCTTCCAGTGCCTTGACTCTACCAAATAGAATTTGGAGCACTCCCAGACGACAAAAGACAAAGTTATAGGATCATTTAACTTCTCATAGTAGCCCAAGACAAAAAAAGAGAAAAAGCGAAGGGACAATGGCAAAAGACATGATGCTGAGTTATTATTAAAGTTGTTCTGATGGATTAGTAAGGTACTTCAAACAGAAGGAAGGCTGTTTCAGACATTTTTCTTTCAGATGGAAACTTCTGAGTGAAATTAGAAATTTTAAACAACATTTTGGGGGAGATTTTTATTTTTTTAATGCATTGTTATCTAAAGAGTTTAGCAACTTTAATTTGTTTATCTGTTGATAGCCATCTACATGCTCACAAATGCAAGTTTACATTAATGAAAATATAAATGTCAAGTAATATGTTACTAACATTGCTGGAGTTGAATCTTAATCAGCTATCTATAGCATAATTCTACTTTAGTAAAAACAGGAATCCATGGAAAGGCTGTGGAAAACAGTTTTTCTAAGACTTTCCACCCAGTTTTGAAACTAAAAAAATTTGAAGTGCTTCTTCCTATGTTATCAAAGTACATTGTTTAGCAATTACTTGCAACTAATCTAAATAAATATTCACGTCCTTACATCACACATCACTTTCTTGCAAAATTTAGATTACTGTAAAATGGTTAATAACTCAAATTATAATATGTCAAATTAATCTGATGATCAATGTACAAAATCAGCACCAAATGACCAGTGCTTCCAAGTTGAATCTCTTTTGGGCTCTTCAACTAAGTCTGTTGTAAGTAACTGCACTTCCTGAGTCTAACAGTGTATGTTTGTAGGTAGTGCATTTCCCAGTGGTGTTACAGTTGCTATCAAGGATTGGCACACATAAAATCTCTTGCTTATACTTGCTTCTGTGAAGACTGAGGTCACTGCTAAGTCTTGTGTACTACATTAAGGGTGCAGTAAATAAGAGGTCACAGCTTCATGGAGGAGCAGACAAGACAAGTGACCCTAAACTGACCAACAAGATATATTCCCTTTGATGTATGTCATGTTCAGCATAATGCTGAAGGATCACGACAATGAAGCTCTATTCTTCAATGGCTGGCATCTGAAAAGGATTTTGTCTTTTCTGCCTTTAATCCTGATCTGTGCATTTCTGAGTCTGGTTCAGGAATCTGATTCACATATGCTGCTGATTTCAGTCTGAGACTTCACCAGTGCCTGCCCACAGCAAAAGTGGTGACTGACTTAATTGCCATCAAGGATGTTGTTTTCAATATTGGTTTTGCATGTATTTGTTTATATTTCATTCCATTCTGATACTTCATTCCATTCTCTCCTATTATGACAAAGAGCATAAGACATTTCTTAAATGGTCAGGCCAGACCAACTCTTGATAATCAGAAAATTNAAAGAAAAAAGAAAAGAAAAGAACTAAGGTTTCTAGCACATGATATCTGGCGGAAAAAAAGTATTGGCTGGCATAATATAGTTGATTTCTTTTGCTGCAGATCTTTTGACTACCACAAACAAAAGAATATAATTAGTCCTAATAAATGTCTAACAGCTTGATAACCAAGGTGATAGATTTTTGTTACTTTTAAAGAAAGCGAGCAGAAAACTAACTTAAGAAAGCTAAATTATAAAATTATCTTTTCACAAGGAGATTAAGGAAAAAAACACCTTAAAAAGCCTAACACAGTACCCTGTTTGATGATCTAACTCTTCTGGAAAGAAGTAAAATTTTCCCCAGAAGGTCAGTGAGCTTAAAACTAAAGAAAAGACTCAGCTCCAAAGGCATTCCCACTTCTAGAGGAGGTGGTAAAGATTTACTCTAAACAAGCAATCACTTTCTGACTTTTCTTCTTGGAAGACGAACTAGATGCATAAGCACAGACTGGTGTTTCAGTTATACATCTGCTCATTCATGCTAACTTACTCATTTATGGTGCATCGATATGCAGGAAACTGTTTTGCTGTGTAAGTACATAAAATAAATTCCACTAAAAAGCAGGTTATTGTTCCTCTTACAAATGAATACATCAGAATCTGTCCCACAAAATCAAGCAAGAGTGACTTTTCAAAGAATCTTACTGATGCAATTTTATTATGCAAAGCATGACCCTCAACTATATGCTTGCATGATAGAGGAGAATGGCTTTGAAGGTAATAGATTTTGCCTTTTAAAAGAATTTTCATTATTTAAAAAAATGTATTTAAGTAGAAATAGATCTATCATAATACACATTGTAAAAAGCTGCCTGAAAATTTGTTTGCCTGGCAGAACAGCTGTTGTAGTCTCCTGAGTAAATAATTAAATGTTTTAAAGAAACTACACATATACATATTTATCTGATAGACTGGAACAAACAGAGCCAATATTTTTTTATCATGCTTGGAATACATAAAAATTATTTCTGCAAAAACATGAACCATCATGAGTCTCCATCATTTGGAAACTTCTCCTGAGGGATAGCCTCTAAATGTGAAGTAGAGATGTTTTGGCAACACAAACAAACAACACCAACAAAACAAAACCCAAAACAAAACCAAAAGTAAAACAAATAAAAGCAAGCTACACAAATGAGAAGGGAAAAAAACCCACAAACAAAAACAGAAAGCAAAACAAAGAACCCCAAATAAATCAAACAAAAAGAACCCCCAGCCAAACAAGCAAACAATAAAAAAAAGAACACCACAAAACAAACAAGCCAACACAACAAAATAGGCAGCAATAAAATTCAGACAGTTAATTTCTTGAATCATTGAAAAGAAATAATTGAGAGGAAATAATTATTTTCAGGCAAATTTATTAGACTTTTTGGAAAAGGGATTAGAAATTCAGAATTCCCAGAATCTTTTAGTTTTACATTCACAAATGAATACTTATTTTCTCCACTGACTTACATTTTCTGTTACGTATAGTCTCCCAATTTTATTTTGTGTGCTAGTAGTTGTCAGCCTGACAGAAGAGTGGGAACACAGTCCGGGCAACTAAAATGGAAGCTCTGCGAACAGCCTGTGAGATTTCCAGTTAGTCTGGAAATGAATAGCAGAATTCCAGACTCACGGCTATAGCACTGCAGAGGGCCTGACATCGGTCTTCATGCTGAACCTATAAAGACAACCACACAGAAACGTATCTTTAGATGTGGCATGCATGGGAGCTGCCCATATAACAGCAGGAACTGCTGAAGACATTCAGCCCAATGACTGCTGATATTCACTGACAGCTGGTTTCTGTAGGAGGCAAAGCTAGAAAATGTCATGTATTATGGACCTGTCTCACTCACCCTGAGGATTCCAGTGAAATGCAAAAGCAGAACAAATCACAAGCAAGCAATAGAGAAGACATCTGAGACGTTTTCACTTTTGATGATTTAGCCAAAAGTCTGGTATTGCAACTAATTTTCCAGCAGCCAGTATCACATAGAAGAATAGAAGAGCAGGATAAATATCAATCTCTACCAACTTAGACTATTTTATTTCCTTGCATTTGCTTCACTCTCATAACACTTTTGGGTTTGGGGTTTCTTTGTTTATTTGTGATTTTTTTATTTGTTTGCTTTGGGTTTGTTTTTTTTTGTATGTGTGTGTGTGTTTTGCTGCTGTTGTTGGGGTTGTCTGTTTTTCTCCATAGCAATGGTCCTCTCTACATGTGAAAGGAGTTCTCTGTTACAATGATTAGGGAAAGCTTCCTTGCTTATGGAGCATCAGGGCTACAGTGACTTTAACATAAGGAATATTCACTGTTGCTTTTCTCCATCTTTAAACCTATACACAAACTCACATAGAATCTCTTCATAGTCAGTGGACATTTCTAGCATTTTATATCAAAACAAGTATTCAAGAGAGATTAGGAACTTCCTCTCTGAGTATAATGGAAGATGAGTGAGTAGCTAAGATATAGATTTCTCTACCATTGGTATCTACATTTAGCTACTAAAATTCCTCTTTCTCCCTGGGGTATACAGGAGCATATTCAATAACTGCAACTGTGTCTGCTACACTTTTATGACTCACATTGAACTGGAATTTGGCCTGAAAAAAAGGTCATAACAATGTCACAGAAAATACATTTTTCAGTCTACACATCTTTTCAATTTACAGGTATGCACACTGCTCTATGTAGCATGTTCGAGTAAGAGAGTTTCTTTCTTTACCCAGAAAAGCATCAAGTCATTAAATCTGAAAAAGATGACAAACAGATGCAAGAGATTAATTCCAAACACATCTGTAAGCCATTAACAATGTTATCCGAGCCTATCTCACAAACCTCACATTTTTACTGTGTGCAACTTTCCTATTGCTTGAGCAGTCACTGGTGTTTAGAAACATAAATCTAAATTATTACGTATATTTTAGAAAGAGATGTCTGAAATGTCATTTTTGCAAAGAATGGGGTGATGTAATCTTATCTACACATGATTTACATATAAGTTGAAAAATAACCTATACTGGAAAGCCAATTCTGAATTTAGCAGTTACATGAGCGCGAGTATGTTATGTACACACATACCTGCAACTGTGGCACAAGGTTCCATTTGGTTCAGTTGTCTGAAGCAATATATCAGGATCTTCTCAGTCCTAAGCAGGAAATGTGACTGAATAAAGAGTTCTTGTAAGGAAGCTTATCCTCTCTGAACATATCAGTTCAGAAGACAGCAAGGATATATGAAGTAGCTGTTGATAAGGCCTGGTGATATATAACTCATATGAAAATAATAATTAAAATGCTGGAAAGGACAGGTTCTCACTCAATTGTCTTTTTTATCCTTTCTGTTCTATCCATTAAATAGAATCTCTCACAGGCATAGTTTCGTAGATATTCAGAGAAGAAAAGCCTTGAATCACAAGCAGACAATGAGAGTGATTTAACCTTATGAATATTTTCGTCTTGATATGGGAAAGAACTGACCTGGCTTGTATAATTGCAAGACAGAATTTGTTGCTCAGAGGGGCCTCTAACATCCCAGAGTCAGATTCTGACTCAGATGACTTTGAAGAGAATTTCTAAATATTATCTGTTTATGAATTGAAGTTTTAAATGCATCACTGTTACCTCTGTGTGTTCTCATGAGCCTGTGTCTGCCTCAGGTGTCTGTTCACCTTCAGTCAATGTAGCAAAGAGCTGGGCATTGACACATTGAGAGTAGGACTCATTTGTGGATTGGCCTTTTTGTCTCCACATCCTTCAGCATCTGAAAAATGGTGACAGTAGCACTTGTATTTTTCCCAGGAGTGGTGAAAATAATGTAGACGACTACAGTTACAGTGTCTTCTTAATTAAGCTGCAACAGAGTGAGTTCTCATTTCACTTACCCTGGTGTAAATGGAGAATAAATTACTTGTGCATTTTAAAGGTGTCATAGTAAAATAAGTTTGGAGACCTACAAGAAAGCTGGTGAGAGACTTTTTAGGGCGTCAGGTAGTGATAAGACTAGGGGGAATGGATCCAAGCTAGACAAGGGTAGATTTAGATAATACATTAGGAAGTTCTTCACTATAAGGGTGGTGAGACACTGGAACAGGTTGCCCAGAGAAGTGGTGGAAGCCCCACCTCTGAATGTTTTAAAAATCAGGCTGGATGTGGCTCTGGACAACTTGATCTAATGGAGGGTGTACCTGCCCATGGCTGCAGGGTTGGAATTAGATGATCCTTGAGGTTCCTTCTAGCCCTGACAATTCTGTAATTCTGTGACTCTTTTTTTAAAACCTTATTTTAAATTCCATTTGGTTTGTTTGTTTTTGAAGGATTATGGTGAAATTGTTGATTAAGGGGGGAACAAGCTTTACTCAAACTGTTCCAAAGACAAGGAGGAATGACTGTTTCACTGATGAAGCATAATCACATGAATACTTTATTGCTGTATTTGTCAATATATTAGTGCAATATTTTATTGTATACATTATTAACTATTACTGCTAAATCTTTTATGCTGATCTGTTACATTTTTTATTTTGACTGTGATAAATTTTGATTTGAGACCTTTTTTCTCCTTTGGAACAAGAGAAAATAATAACATTACATTTAAGGAAACTTATGAGACCTCAGCCAAATATATTAAATAAACAAAAGGTAGCCTTTTTCTGCCTCTTCTTAAGCTTTCCTCTTTCCACCTGCTCTCTCACTTTCTGAGAAAGTGCTCCATTCTTTGCTCAGAAGATGGGGGGTTTGAGATGCTAAAATTTGTATTCTTAGAGGCTGAAAATTCTATATTTTTTACAGTATCTGTATGAAATACTGGTAAATCACAGAATCACAGAATGTTAGAAGTTGGAAGAGACCTCCAGAGGTCACTGAGTCCAAGCCCCTGCCAAAAGCAGCATCCCTTAAGATAGTCTGAACAGGAAATCATCCAGGCAGGTTTTGAAAGCCTTCAGAGAAGGAGAAAATATAACCTCTCTAGGCAGCCTGTTCCGGTGCTCTGGCACCCTCACTGTCAAAAAGGTTCTCCTCATGTTGAGGTGAAACCTTCTATGGTCAGGTTTGTATCCATTATTTCTTGTCTTACTACTGTGCACCAATGAAAAGAGATTGGCCTCATCCACTTGAAACCCACCCCGCAGGTATTTGTATACATTGATAAGATCTCTTCTCAGTCTTTTCCAGACTAAACGTCAGTGACATGGACAGAGGAATGGAGTGCACCCTCAGTAAGTTTGCAGATGACAGCAAACTGTGTGGCACAGTCGACATGCTAGAGGGAAGAGATGCCATCCAGAGGGACCTGGACAGGCTGGAGGGGTGGGCCNGTTCAAGACCAGGTTGGACGAGGCCTTGAGTAACCTGTTCTAGTGGGAGGTGTCCCTGCCTATGACATGGGAGTTGGAACTAGATGATCCCTTCAAACCTTATCATTCTCTGTTTCTATGATTCTATGAATAGCCCCAGGGCTCTCAGTCTCTCTTCATAGGGGAGATGCTCAAATCCCCTAATCACCCTTTTGGCTCTTTGTTGGACTCTCTCCAGCAGACTGCTATCTCTCTTGAACTGAGGAGCCCAAAACTGGACATATTATTCCAGGTATGGTCTCACCAGGACAGGAGAAAAACCTCCCTAGACCTAGTGAACACACTTTCTTGATGCACTCCAGGATACTGTTGGCCCTCTTGATCACAAGGGCACATTGCTGGTCTAGTTATATCAGCAAGTAAGCTGAAGAAGGAACTATAGATCAATCTGCAGCATACAGAATGTAGAGTGATCCCCTCTATGATGTAAGTTTGACATTCCAGGGGTAGTTTAAAGAAGAAATAAAACCGAAAACTGTACTACAAATTACACTATAAGTTTAAACTATTTAATGTAAAGTTAAGACAAAACGGAAAGAAAACAGAAAGCAGGATGATGCTAACTCCGCAAGATAGAAAATTAAAGGCAAGCCTTTCAAAAGGACTCAGTACATGTAGATCCTTAATAGGAATCTCAGATCTGCAGTTTGTCTGAGCCTTTTACACCACCTTCCTGATATCCTTCATCTCCTTATAATGTAAACCTGCCATAGCCATTACAAAGCCATAGGAGGCCTTCAAGCCCTTTGACATGAATGGAAGGAGGGAAGGAAAATGTGAATGATAGTGTTGAAGGGGTGATTCTAGCCAAACAAATACTTCCACAGAAATGGAAATGCAAAACCTGAGGAATGACATCACCCAAACAAGCTGTTAAGTCATTTCATGTGGATCTGAAAAAGAGCAAGTTAAGATTGTTTCTAGTTTCTCCTAGTGCTGTTACTGTTAAAAACAGAAAGCTAACCCACTATTTTGACAATCTTGCAGTTGCCTAGGCATCTTGTTCTAGGGGACTTGAGAAAAACTCCCCAAGGGATGTCTCCTGAAGCTGCCATATCTTCTATCATCATTATTGGAAGGTGACTGCCTGGAAACAGAACAAACTGCTACTTGAATAGTGATTGTTTGACAATCATTAAATGAATGTTCAATAAATATCATAAAAACACAGATTTTGAATATACTTTTCCATCTTATGGGAGTTATTTTTCTGCCAGAGAAACCACCTATAATACCTATTTATTTCAGGCTGTTTCCTGATGTTGTCTGATAAAGAGCTTGAGGTCAATTTATTTGTAATATCCCTGCAGTCATTTATGTAGACCATCTCTTTTGGGGAGGTGTTAATAATTACTCCTAAAGCAAAAGAAAATTTCTTCCTTTTGCAAATACCAGCTGTCCCCTCTCATCGATTTACAGCAAATTTTGGTTTTGGTTTTTGGGTTGGTTTTTTTTTTGTTGTTTGTTCGTTTGGGGTTTTGTTTCTTTGGGTTGTTTGGAGTTTTTTTGTTTGTTTGTTTATTTGTTTGTTTTTTTGGTCTGGAAGGCTAGGGAATTTCCTCAAAACCCAGTGGAGTACTATTTATGTGTGTGCTTGTTATTTTCAACCATGTTACTAAGTTGAACAGAGTTCTCGATCATCCTTGACTGACTCTTCCTTCATCATTCACAAAACCCTTTTTCTTCTTCCATGGTAATTATCACATGGCAACCACATCTAGATAACTTCCTCTCTGCAAGTAATTACTAATTACTGAAGTCTCTCTGACATCAAACTTTACTATAACTCCATACCCATATGTAAAGTATTATATTTTCAACAGTGCTATTGAAAAGTGTTACAGGCATTTTTAAAAAGATTTTTTTTTTGATGGAAAAGAGTTTATTAGCTATATGAAAGTTTTCTTTACAAATCTACGCATCCACATATATATATATGTAAATATAGCTTTTATATGCATGCAGACATGTGTTGTACTCATATATTCATATAGGACAAAATATTTTCTGGTTTGTTTTTGTTTTTTATGTTGTTGTGTTTGGGGTTTGTTTTGTTTTGTTTTTTCCCTGTGGCTTCTTGTTTTGTGTGGTTTTCCCCTCCAAGGAGTCATAGTTTTATATATGAGATTTTAATGAAAAATTGCCATGTTAATCACATACAGCTATAACATTAAGTAAGATCAATATTATTGTTCAGCACTTAAGATATGCAAAGAAGAAAAATGGATTTTCACGTCTGCAATAAAGGGAGAAAAGTTAGGGCTGCCACTTTCCTTATGCACATGTAGTGGCATCTGCTCAGCTCCAAAAGGGTCAGGACAGACAGAGAAAGAGACAACACTATACTAAACTGGTGTAGGGGACTTTCATACACGGGAAATGGTGGCAGCTACCTTTGAATCAGACACAAGTAAGGCTTATTTCTCACCTCACGTTTACATTTCACTGTGTTAAGTAGAGAGATAAGTTTTTTTTGTCTGACTCCTGGAGGAGAAATAGTGCTTAGCATGCTAAGGGAAAGACAGGATACTAAACGGCAACTATTACTGACTCATCTTCCTTTGTCTCCAGTGACAGAATCTTATAATATTGGAGCTGGACAATCTGACCTCTGTTTCTGCTGAGATATTAATGGTTGAGGATAGGACAAAGTGTATTAGCAGCTGTAAGATCATCAGTTAGTTAATCACAGTGTATGCAGTGTAACAACTCCATGCTACCATCAGTATGTTGGGCTATTGTTTCGGTGTTAATTTTTTTTTTGTTTTGTAGGATTTTTGTTTGTTTGTTTATTTTTGGGTTTTTTTCCCCTTTCTTTTCCAAGATTTAGAGTTTCTAATTGATATTTGATTCTGAATGCTAAGTGCGATATTTTCCCAAACCGGTAGGCCATCCTTGTCCCAAAGTGCTCAGACTCTGATTCATATAGGTGATTCTGCTCTTAGTTTCTAGTCTATCAAGATAAATTACCTTGATTTACCTTCATGAATCTAGACCCCAGAGTTGAAAGAAACAAAGCATGAAAGGAGAGAAAATATGACTGTCCCTGTGTTGCACAAAAGCACAGAGAAATGGATTTGCCCAAGGTCATGTAGGGCGCAACAGGAATAGAATTCAGGTCTCTAAGTCCCAATCTAACATATTAACTACAGATTCTGCTTTATTCCCCTCTGTGCTTCTATACTTTCATATATGATACAGAAAAGACCAAGTGCCATGTATAATTGAACTGATCTCTCCTTTTTTAAGTTCCTGACTTTCTGTTGGAAAGAGATTAAGCAGGAGATTAATCAAGGGTAAAATAAGAATTAAAGGAATCTATAAGTGTATTTTCAGCAATTTGCAAATAAAAGGTGGATCAATACAATATGTATTAAAAAATACAATAGGAAAACAAAGAAACAAAAAAGTGTCTGTAAGTTAAAGAATGTCATTCTTGCATTCTTAAAATGTTAAGCCCAGTAGAAAAATCCTTCCCATTTGTATTATTTCCTCCCTTTTTTGATTTCAAAGACAAATTTCCTAATTTCTACTTTTACATATGGTAACACACAAGGCAATTTAAAAAGGTCTTCAGCTATACCATGCCCTTGTAAGCCCCGTAACCTTTGAAAGATGTTCTGGAATTTGGTTTTCATGTCTTTTTTTTTCTTTTTTTCTTTTTGTCTTTTTTTTTTTTTTTTTTTTTTTTTTTTTTTTTTAAGGATAATAAAGTGGAAGTCAGGGTGGTGCTT
>WBNM01018804.1:0-102746 GCA_013399055.1 Ramphastos sulfuratus | reverse complement strand
GCCCCCCCCCTCCTCCCCCCGCTGAGGCACTGCGCGCATGCGCGGCTCGCGCCGCCTCTGTCTTCCCCCCTTCCCCCCAGTGCGGCCGCACGAGGCGCGCGCGGGCGCGAGGCACGGGGGCGGCAGCGCGTGGAAGAGTGCGGGGGCGAAGCCGAGGCCGAATCCGGGCCCGGGCCCGGGCCCCCAGCGCTGCGAGGACACCTCAAGCCCACCCCGTACCGGCAGCCCCGCTGCTGGCGGGCCGGTGCCGCTCCCGGGAGGCAGGCCCTGCCGGCACGGCCCTGCAGCGCAGTGCACCGCCGTGCCGCCGGAATGGGCCGCGTTTGTAAACAGCGGGGAAGCGGCTCAGCAGCCCCCCGGGCCCGGCCCGCAGCTGCTGAGCTGAGCGGCTTGACGTGATCCCGCAGACTCTGCCGCCCCTCAGAGCACTGCAACTATGTGCCACAGCTGGGCAGACATATTATTTTTATTAAAAAAACCCCAAACAAACCGCACTAAAATGCCGTTAAGATCGTATGCGAAGCCGTACGAAGGGAGGGCAGGGAAAGAACAAGCAGAGGGGATACCTCTGCCGGCATTCCCAGCCTGCGGCAGAGCACGGCGGCAGCTTCGCACTGCACTCACCGGAAGCGCCAGGACATGGTTCCGGGGCAGGAGTGTGTAAAAACCAGAAAACTCTCACTTCACGCCGGGTGAAGCGAAAGAAATCCATTTGTTCCCTTGTTAGAAACCGGACTGGGGGCTGTCCTGCTGCCCGCACCTGTGGCTGCTGCTCAGAGGTGATGTCCCTGTTGGGGACACTATAGCCCAAACACGACATAAAGAATTGTAGCTCACTTACTGCTTCTATGAAAAACGCATTATTTTAAGCACTAGAAGTGAAAGGGAGCATATCTAAACTGCTTAATGGGCAACGAGGAAAATCTGTTTTCTCCAGTTTAGGTGTTTTCACCTCAGTGTGCAGTGGCAGCACTTCAGTTGGCATTGAGGATGAAGAAGATCAAGAAATGCTGTTGGGACTCCAAATGGAGACACCACCCTCCCTTAGTGAGATCAGTATTTGTCCAATACAGTGATTTTTTTTTTTTTTTTAACTAATCTCCAAAGCTTCCTAGGAGCTGGCACAATTTGTACAGGTTGCACAAATGAGTTACCCAAGTATGAAGTTGTTTTCAGATTTTGTCTTTCACTTCCTCCTTCATTTCTACTCTTACTATAAAACCCAAGTTTGAATTCTTGACAGCAAATTGAAAGCTGAACCAAGTAATGCAAAATATTTTCTGTGACTGAAATTTTGATTATTGTAAATCTTCAGCTATTCCCCAGTCAGAGCTGTCCCAATGCAATGTCAGAAAACACTTGCTAAATACCCTTTGTAAAATCTTTGTATGTAATTTCATATGAAGTTTTAAGATTCCATTAAACTTTTTAATAACATGACTTCAGCTGTACCAAACACTTTTTATAGACTGTTCTATCATTACATAATAAAACAGAATGAAAGTCATCAATTTGCACTCCAGAACTTAGGTTGCTGTGGAAACCCTCATTATTTATTTTTTTTAACATGTGCAACTTCTGTTTCACCACTGAACACAGACAGCTTTCTGGTTAGGTTTCTGCTGGGTTTGGGGCTGTTGGGTTTTGCTTTCCTGTGTAGAGCACAAAGAGAAAGTGGCCACTATGTGAGTATGTTTATACATTATTGATTTAGAGAAAACAACATATTTAATCACACCTTAATTCACATTCACATTTAGGCATATATATTTACAACAGCTTCACTACTTTCCTCCCTAAGGCACTCCCACAGCATGCAGAAATAGCTTTTTGAAGGGACAAAACCTGACAAAGTCATTGAGTTGCATTCTGCTGGAGATAGGCTGCTGCTGGGATTGAGAAACTGGGATGGGTTTTTTAGATGTGTATGTATATGTCAATAATAAATACCTCTTCATCTCTTACTAGTACCTTGAGAGCAGAAAACCTCTGTAATGACAGGAAATGGCTAATTCTTCCATCTCTTCACATCTTAATTCTACAGCCTCAGCACTTCATGGATTCTTCTGCCTGCCAAGCTGACCAGTAGTGAAACAGATACTTCTCCTGCCTAAGAAAAAACACAGCAAATTTTTCTTCAAAACAATAAGCATGTCTAAGTTGACTCTTCCCCTTAAAGTAAATACAGAATGAAGGTGAACTCAGGAAGACAAGGTGAGAGCTTTGCATATTTAGATAAACCCTGAGGAGGACAACCAAAACAGTTGCCAGAATGGGACCTGCAGGAAACTAATGGTGCACAAGAACATTTTGATAGAAGGGAACTGCACCATTTGTATTTCCTGATTACAGATGTATAAATGACAGCATTAACAGGGACAGTCACACTGATGATAAATTACTCTTATTTGAGATGTTGTACATCTTTCTACACATTTGTTCCTAACACTTTTCTGCACTGCTGCTGCTGACACCTACTTTCAGAGAGTCAGCAGAGGGGCATGTGACCCACTTCAGGAAAAAAAAAAAAAAAAATCCATGTAGAGTCAGTGGAATGCAAGTTTGCATAACTTAAAATTACCAAATATATTTACACCTGTTCCTCTGATGCATGTGCTTACCAGGTTAATGAGCCTCCTATCACCTCTACATAAATGCTGATTGATTCAGTAAATAATCTTAGCTTAAGTGTAGGATAGAGCAAACACCTCATCCTGGAAAAGAGGCAGAGGCACTAATCTCCTAGGCAGCAAACAGGTATTCAGGATCACCCACGTGCAACAGAGACCAAAGCAAACAGCGACAATTGCGCAGGGCTGCAAAACAACTCTTTCTTCTGTCTTTTTTTTCCCCTCTCTTAATAGAGCTTACTCCTGCCAACCTCAATATTCATGCTACTCTGTAAAGCATGAGAAAAGCATAGTACTATTGTGCAAGCATTAAGAAGGCATTCTGAGGGTTGTACACCCCAGGGTTGGTTTTGGCTTTTCTTGGGTTTTTTTTTGTTGTTTTTTTTTTTTCTGGAGTGGTTTTTGTTCTTCCCAGTTATAAAGATTGCACATTACAAAACCACCACCCCAAAACTGGAACCCAGTGCCTACTTAATTAAATTATTTAACTGGTTTTAAGGATTATTAAGTTGTTTTTTTTTAAATAACTTCAGCAATCAAACTAAATTTTAAAATCTGCTGTAAGTGTCAAAGCTCCTACAAGAAGAATTTCTGTTAGTGAATGTTATGGGACCCAAACACTGGTTTTCAGAGAACAGCAGGCTCCTTTTGCTGAAGTCTTCTGAGCTGCCATCTGAGTCTTTGTCACTAAACTTCTCTGTCGCGCCATATGGAAATAATGGCAAATACACACTTCGAGACTGTATTTAACTGAAGAAAACAAGGCAGAAGGAAAGCACTAATGGTTTTGAAAACACTGTTAAAAGTTACTTAACATCCACTGTGTACAGGAGCTGTTATATCAAGAGTATTGTGAGTTGCTTATGGTTAAGTTACTGCAAACACAGAATAACCACTAATGTGTAACACAGTATTAATTAAAATACATGAGACAGTTCACCTTATATCAAACTGTCTTGCTATAATATAGATGTGATCTGAAAGACAGCTGGCTAGGGAATGGGGAGATTTGACACAGATTCTTTCTCTTAAATAGATCAAGGGAATTGCACAATCCTTTCAAACACTCTGCAAGGGACAATGGAAGGTCAGAGTGCAGAAAGCAGAGAGACTCTTATACCTCCCTGCAAGCAAATTTCTCTCAGTTATCTCAGCCTTAAGGTATCATGGAACAGATCACCCTCTTGCCCTCTCTTTCAGGTAAGAGCATCCCCATGCTTTACCCTTTCTGCCCATTCTCAGGGCTCCTACTTCCACTATTACTTCAAATTTCTGTTTTAGGAACATGGCCCAGAACTCCTGCTATCAGAAAAAAAAAAAGAAAAAAAAGTTAGGGGTGAATTTTAACACTTTCTGGACAGTCAATTTATTTGATTGTTACCTCCTTTTCTACACATGAAGTTCCATCTTTGCCTGTTTTTGTTTTTTTTTTTTTAAGTTCACGTTTTCTCCCTGTTGATAAGATGGTTTCAGCTATTAAATAACTTGATTTTCCCTTTACATTCTAAATTCCTTACCTTGCAGGGAAAACCAGAAGAAACAGTCCTTTCTCAAACACCAAGTGTTTCTCCTTTACGCTTCAAAGAAAGAAGCTATTCTGATGAAGCAACATGAAACTTTTCAGCAGGTCCCAGCATCTGACATTTAGATCCAAATTACACTATTTTTTCCCTACCAAAAAAAACCCAGGGGCCATCACATTAGGAATCTAAATGCAGCAAATGACAGCAGGTTTTCCCTCTATGGCACTGCAGTGTTTATGTTCCACAACTTCCTTCACCTAATTCCCTGCTATTGAGGGAAAACATCAGAGAACTAGTTTCACCAGGATGATTTCTAATCATGCTCAGGGTCAGGGGAGGATTTTAAAGGCCAATATCTTATGATACCTTCTTAAAATTTTGAATTCAGAATGAGCTCCTTATAAGCAAGTTTGCTGTCGATCCTCAACATTTCTTAGAGTGACAGGAAAGGAAAGCAGATCCCTATACACCAGGCAGCATCTCGAGCTTGTAGTTAAATAGTTACTCCATAATCTAGTCCTCACTAAGTCCACAAAGTAGGAGCTCATAATTGAAAGCAACCAGCAAACAACTAAACTTCATCACATGAGATGCGGGAAACAACTTTTTGTTAATCCTAGAAACAGCTCAAGTACAATAGTTCAATTATTCCATTCCTTTAGCACCAACATTTTTCTTTAATGCAAAATGGAAGTTAGCGTAAAATATTCCAGTGCAGGCCCTATTTTTGGTGTAATCTTCTTCAGAGCAAATGTTATCTAAAGTCATCAGGGGCAGAGAAAAAAGGCACTTTTAAATACCTCCAGGACATTAGACATTTGGACTTCAATCTCACCTAGAAAAGCCCCCACAAATACATCAAATAAGAACAATGAAACTTGCAGCTACAAATAAAATGTTAAAAAATTACTTTTACTCTATTTTCTATATTGCCTGAAAATGAGTAAAACCAGAAAAGATCAGGTCTTGTGTAAGGACAAATATGGATCACTGAGTGCTGTTACACCAACATATCACAGTTTGAAAGTTCATGTGTTGCTGGTCTAGAAGGTATTCTGGATTAAGACAGGACAATTTTTTTTTTTATTAGCACATAAGTAGAGAATGCTTTAATACCAATAGCACACATCAAGTATAATTACCAAGAATCCACAGTGCAGGTGGTAGTCAGTCAGTTGGATTTGATTTAAAATAGATCACAGGCCATGTGGAACCAATGTTTTCCTGATACAGAGTATTCTGTTGCTCAATTAGTAAAAAAGAAAAAGAGTTATTTGAATTGTCATGTTTCATAAATAATTAGGGAATTTGAGAAAAGTACTACTGCAGCTTCATGCTGCCTTATCCCTAATATTCTCGCTATAGCAAATTACCCTATCAAAAGAGAGAGAAATCATAGAAGGTTAATTTGCACTGCTGTGACAAATAGATACCTTTTCTCTCTTTTTTTTTTTTCTTTCTTTTTTAATGGCCAGGATATAAGAAACCAAAAGTAATAATTAGCTCCTGTCTTATTTTTTAAAAAGAGAGTTCAGAAATATTTAAGAAGTCCTCTTGTGAGCAAACTTTTTTGGTCCTTTTTTTAAATGTCTGACCTTACATATTTTTTATCAGATATTTTTTAATTGCCTTGAAAGAGATCTCTTTGATGCTAAGAAATTTATACTATTGAGGAAAAACATCAGAGAACTGATTTCATCACTCAAATAAATGCAACAGGCTTGCTATTCCAGAGGCTGCCTTAACTGATTTCAGCTATTACTTACTTAACCCCTAGCCAAATCTCTACAAGGAAACGCAGTTTTGTTGGTTTGGGGATTTATTTCAGTGCTGTATCTAATGTTACTTCTTTGTTTCAGGGGCAATTGAACATTGGTTCATAGAGAACAATCTAACACACCTCCAGGGAACAGTGGCTGAGAACTAACCAGTTCTATATCCCTACATACACTGTGTTGATTTGTAAATGGAAAAAGTGAGCAGGTATATTCATTTTTAACTGGTTGAAAGGTCAAAGCAAGAGTCCCTTATTAGTGTGCTGTCACCACCACTTCTCTGTTCCACCTGTTAGTCACAGCAGCCTTACTATCAAATCAAATATCCCATGGCTGCTATTTTTAGAGGATTCTCTCCTCATACTGTGTGGTGCGGTACATGAATAGGCATCACCAATTTTGTGAGGCACAGCACAGACAAGGACAGAGCCGTGTCCCACCCCACCCTCAGCACAGCACAGCACGGGCCAGGACAGACCGTTTTTCCCCAGGCACAGCACATCACAGTCCGAGCTGTGTCCCTCAGCCCGGCACAGTCCAGTCCAGTCCAGTCCAGTCCAGCCAGCCCAAGCCGCACCTCGCCAGGCACAGCATAGTCCGAGCTGTGCCCGCCTGGCACAGCACAGCTCAACCCGAGCCGTGCACCCCTCGGCACAGCACAGCACAGCACAGCACAGCCCGAGCCGTGCACCCCCGGCGGAACACGGCACAGCCGCACACCGGCCGAAGCCGAGCAGCCGCCGCTGTCCGTGGTGCTGGCGCGGGGCTGCACCCAGAGCTGCCGGCACTGAGCGCCCGCACAGCGTCACGGCGGCAGCCCGGACTGTCTCAGTGAGCTCTTCTGCTGAACGGTTCAAAGCTTTCCTTTGGCACACATCCAGTCAACCTCTCCCAGCTCCTCTGGCAAAGGACATGACAGGGTGCTGCTGCCGTTCTTCATCATTCAAAGAAAGCAGCAGTAGCTGGCCAATCCATGAACTCAAGGACCAGCTTTGTGCCTGGAACAGTTAAAATGCAATTAATTCTACAGATAGCCAAATCAAAATTCTGCCTGCTAGTGTCATGTACTCTGAGTCAGATTATCCCCTTAGGAAGCAGACAATATATTCATATATTCATAGAATAGGTGGGATTGGAAGGGAACTTAAAGACCATCTAGTTCCAACCCCTCTGGCATTGGCAGAGACACCCTCCACTAGATAAGATTGCGCAAAGGTGCATCCAACCTGGCCTTGAACACCTCCAGGGAGGGGGCATCCACATCCTCCCCGGGCAATCTGTTCCAGTGCCTCACCACACTTACTCACATTTTCTTCCTAATATCCAGTCTAAATCTGCCCTCCTGAAGCTTCAATCCATTCCCTCTCATCTCATCGATACAAGCCCTTGTAACAAGTCCCTTTCCAGTCTTCTTGTAGACCCTCTTCAGGTACTGGAAAGCTGCTATAAGCAGAGCCTTCTGGTCTCCAGGCTGAACAGCTCAAACTCATGCAGCCTGTCCCCATAGGGAAGGTGCTCCAGCCCTCTGATCATCTTTGTGGCCTTCCTCTGGACCTGTTCCAGCAGTCTGATGTCCTTCTTATGCTGAGAACACCAGAACTGGACACAGGTGGGGTCTCATGAGAGCAGAGCAGAGGGGAAGAATCTTACAAGCCTCAGATACCAAAATGAATTTGAAATATAATCCCTGTGAGAGATATCACAATATTCTTAAGAGGTATCTTTGACTTGTGTTCTCTGCATGCCAAAACCACCTCTGTCTTCTATAAAGCAGATTTCTCAAACTGCCTCACGCATACCTAACTCAGAGCTACAGCTAAAGACACTCACATATCACTTAAGATTAATTGGAAAAAAAAAAAGTCAGAAATTCATTTTAGGAGCTTTGACCTATGTGATGAAGCCAAGATCTTCTTGAGTGAAATACAAGAAATAGAATACTTTGTTACCTGACACAGCAGAACAATTAGTCAAGTCTAACAATTACACAGACTAGCATGTCTCTGAGTAAAAAGGATGAAGTTACTGTAAATCCATCCAAATACTTCTATCCATCTCTGAGAGTGAATCAGCACAAAGTGACCAGCAGTTGATTCATCTAAATAATAAAAGCATGAACACCTCATCGGCCATCACCACAAGGAAGTAATCAATAATGACATCAATGCATTCTCCTGCCATAATGTGCTACAGTCCAATTGTCAAAGAGCTCTATTTATCCAGCTATCTCCTACTCAAAAGCAGGGAAATCAAGTTATATCCACACATCTTCTCAAGGCTGTTGACTATTCACTTTTCCTTAATTGTGTTCTTGACACTTTAGAAACAGAGTAAGTGCATTGCTGATAGTTGTTTGCCAAGGAAAACAGATATAGATTCAAGTCATTCCCCTGCCCTCCAGCTCAGTGAACAACTCTCATGTAAGCTCAAGCAGTAAAGACTTAGCCTAGAGCTCCTCAGAATGCTGTCTAGCTGTTGCAGACATGCAAGCAGCTCTGTCTACATGAGAGGCATTTTCCTGAAAACCAGAAAGACATGTCTTCATATCATGCAGTGAATCAGTTAGCAGGAGAAAAAGCCCAGATTTAGTAGGCTGCCTTCGGATGGAGAGAATTTACCATCTAAGACTGTGCAGGTGCTATTTAAAGGCAAAAATATGTTATCTCCTGAAAAGCTATGCAATAAAGTTTTAATTCTTTATATTGTCATTAACATCTTAAATGAACAGCAATGTAAGCCCCCCTGTCTGTCAGCAGAAGAAGTGAGAAGTTCTCCACTAAAGCCCCCACAGAAACATTCTCCTGGAAGGCAGGCCCCTGAAAGAGGACTGTGTACCCACATTACCAAGTGGTCAGCAACAGGCACAAAATCTCACACACAGGAGAAATAATGAGGAAAGAAATTTAAAATGATCATGCAGAAACCAGCTATGATCCAGATAGAGTTTTGGCCACAGAAGCGTACATCTAAAGACTGGATTAAACCCATTCATTCCTCCGAAGGGAAGGGAAACCTGGAGAGCAGTTAGCAAAAGCTACTTTTCATAGGCATACTTTCACCTACAACATGTGGCACATAGTAAAGAATGGAGTCAGTTAGGAGATCTATTTTTCATTTATGATTCATAAATTCTCCATCATGTGGACTACTACCAGGTTTTAGATTGGCTATGGCCACTGCAGCCTTCCTACACAGGATAAACAAGCTTACATTATTTGTTTAGTAGTACTAAACCCAGCAACCAGTACAAAAATCTATCATGCCTGTTATGCAAAGTGCAGATTGTTCAACTAATTGAACCTGTAAGGATTATGAAGTTCAGATAATTTTTAATAATTCCTTTCCTCACCATGTTGATAGCAGAGAAGGATCTCCAGGAATCTAGACTCAGCATGCACTGCTATAAATGTTTTGCTATTTAGAAGAGTGCAAAATTTGATGCACTTACTGCATCTCCCTCTTAATATGAAGTCTTGCTTTTGTGTGTCTGATACGTCTCTCATTCCCTACTGCAGTTCGAAATATTGTTTTCTTTCTCAAAATTCTTGACTGTGTTAGCTTGAGCTGAACTGTGACAGCTGTTCCTTGTCACCCTCTAGACAGGATGCACTGAGCAGAGATTTAAGATTCCAAGCTGTTGTCTGGAGGATCTAATGGCAGGATTTCTAGAGGACAGGTAATCTTCCACTAATTCTAATTCTACTGCAACCTGGTAAAATCTGTTGTTCATCCACTAAAATAAATCTGCTGTCACTTACTAGTTGTCTGGAACTCATATTCTAGTAAAAATAATGAAGCCAGAGTAAGTAGTTATTAATCAGACCAGTTCTGAGGGAAGAAACAGACTTATTTGGGGGCACACAAGCCAGTGCACAAACAATGTTATTAAAATTATTTTAAGTGTGCATAAAGAGGCATGGACTCAAAATGATTACACAAATATAAGATCTTATAGCTGAAATTATTTAAAGCAGCTTATTCCTAAAGAACAAAATACTAAAAATAGAACTAATAAAAGAAAAAAGAAAGAAAAATGAGTATATAGCAATATAATGTTGTGTGATGCTATCACACTGTTGTACGTGAAATTGCTATCTGAATAATTAGTAATTAAGCCACACATCTAATGCATGATTAAAAAGAACCTGATGAAAACATCTAAGGAAAATAATACTGAAAAATGACAAAAATAAACTACAGAAATAAAGTGCAGCAGGTCAAGAGAGGTGATTCTTCCCCCTTACTCTGCTCTTGTGAGACCCCACCTCAAATGCTGTGTCCAGTTCTGGTGGCACCATCATAAGAAGGGCAGAGAGCTGTTGAAGCAAGTCCAGAGGAGGGCCACAAAGGTGATCCAAGGGCTGGAGCTCCTCTCCTATGTGGATAGGCTGAGGGAGCTGGGGTTGTTTAGCCTGGAAAAGAAAACATTCCTGGGGGCATCTTCTAGCTGCCATCCAATACCTGAAGGGAACCTACAGGAAGCCTGCAGAGGGACTTTTCAAAAGGGTATTTAAGCAATCCAACAAGGGCAAATGTTTTGAAGCTGAGGGACAGTAGGTTTAGACTGGATTTTAGTAAGAAGTTCTTCAATATGAGGACAGTGGTACTGTGGAATAGGCTGCCCAGGGAGGTTGTGGATGCCTCCTCCATGGGGGTGCTGAAGGCCAGGTAGGATGAAGCTTTGAGCAGCCAAGTCTAGTTGAGAGGTGTCCCTGCCCATGGTGGGGAGGTTGGAGTAGATGATCTCTAAGGTCCCTTCCAGCCNAATTAAGCCACACATCTAATGCATGATTAAAAAGAACCTGATGAAAACATCTAAGGAAAATAATACTGAAAAATGACAAAAATAAACTACAGAAATAAAGTGCAGCAGGTCAAGAGAGGTGATTCTTCCCCCTTACTCTGCTCTTGTGAGACCCCACCTCAAATGCTGTGTCCAGTTCTGGTGGCACCATCATAAGAAGGGCAGAGAGCTGTTGAAGCAAGTCCAGAGGAGGGCCACAAAGGTGATCCAAGGGCTGGAGCTCCTCTCCTATGTGGATAGGCTGAGGGAGCTGGGGTTGTTTAGCCTGGAAAAGAAAACATTCCTGGGGGCATCTTCTAGCTGCCATCCAATACCTGAAGGGAACCTACAGGAAGCCTGCAGAGGGACTTTTCAAAAGGGTATTTAAGCAATCCAACAAGGGCAAATGTTTTGAAGCTGAGGGACAGTAGGTTTAGACTGGATTTTAGTAAGAAGTTCTTCAATATGAGGACAGTGGTACTGTGGAATAGGCTGCCCAGGGAGGTTGTGGATGCCTCCTCCATGGGGGTGCTGAAGGCCAGGTAGGATGAAGCTTTGAGCAGCCAAGTCTAGTTGAGAGGTGTCCCTGCCCATGGTGGGGAGGTTGGAGTAGATGATCTCTAAGGTCCCTTCCAGCCTAAGCCATTCTATGACTCTACGATTGTATGAACTACAGATAAACTAGTGCTATGAAGAAAGGAGAAAACAGGTTAAAGAAATGCAAGGAGCACAAAACCCCCAAAATTTGTCTTAGGTGAAGTAAATTTGGGGAATGATAAGCAAATGAGTTTGCTCAAGATTTTTAAGAGCATTTTAGGATTGGATGTCTTTAGAAAAGTTTTTCATTCTATGGCTTCTAGAAGTTGTATCAACTTAAGAACTAACTTTGCAGACAGAGACAGGAAAATAAATGTTCCTGTTAGTGGTAACATTCTTCTACTGATTAGTGGGAGAGCTGACAGATTTTTTTTCCCAAATGTTTAGCAAATTCACATGAAGTGATACTATTGTGAAAGTGATTTTGATTTGCAATGAGGACATTATAAAAAAGTTGATGAAACAACCTTGGAGTAAATGCACATAAGAATATTTGAGTAGCTATGGTAACTATTTACTGAAAATAATTGGGCTGAAAAACTTGTGAAAATGAAGGTCTAAAATGCATTTAATTTGTAAACAGATTAGTCTTTCTAAAATCTTAATATCAAGCAAAGAGATTTGAGTAAAAATGGGTTCCAAAGAAAGTTAAGAGTGCAAATAAAAAAAACCCTAACAAAGCTGTAAAAACATACAAAATTGGAAGAGATAGATACAACTCACAAGTGTAAAATGTGAAGGGACTAAGTCAGGACTTCCAGAAGCCACTAAAATAGAAGATTTTAAAAATCTTTTATTTTTCTTTTTAAGCCAAAAAAATGAGACTCAGCTGCAGTGAAAATATGACAGAGATTAAAGCTAAACTAGAAAAAAAAATACCTTTTTTTTCAGTAAGGGTGTGTGGCAGGTTCATGTGCTGAATGGCAAATGAACACCTGGCATTTGGTGTACTTGTTAAAAGAATCATGTGTAGGAGGCAAAGGTCAGAGTTCAACACAACCCAATTGGGAACCTCACAGTGTAGAGCTCGAAACACTAAAATATCTCAATATCTTAGTGACCTTTTCTGAAATCAGAGATTTGTAACATATTTCCTTTCTTGATTCCAGTCTCAAAATGAGACAGATTTGTTACCTAGGATTCAATGAGACTAAGCAGCACCCAAGGTAGAGGAGAAAGATGCTAGTAAGGGAGCTTTAGAGATAGCACTGGTTGTGGTGTCCCCCAAGGGTTCTTTCTGAGATCACATTTTTACATAGTATTTATGTTAACAGCATTTCCACAAAACCCAGAAACTGTATTAATATAAACTGACTATGATGCAATATGAAAGAGCAGTAGCAGATCAGAATATCTTGGGAAGAAATGGATTATTTTAATGACAGAGCAATCAGTATGGGATAAATGCTAACAGTAGAAATGGAAAGCTGTGCTAGAAGCTGCTCTACTCTTAAGATTCATGGGGTGAAAATGAATGAGGCAAAAAGTCTGTGCATAGCTGAACACAGCTCACAGCCACACTGGTAGCACAACCAAGGGGAAAAAAAAAGCAGCAAGTGTGATACTAGGATGAAACAGGACAAATCTTCCCATTAAAAACAGACCACTCAACTAAATCTTGGTAAAAACTTTTAGTAAAAGCTTGAGAGTACTTAATATATTAATATCTTTCATCTTCCAGCAAGATTAATGTGAGTAGAAAGAAAGGCTATTAGAACAATTAGGGAAATAAAAGATCTATGTCATGACAGGAGATAGAGAAGAAACTTCTCTTGCCTAGATGAAAAACACAAAGAGAAGTACAGTTACTGTTAGATCACTGACAGTCCTGTGTTCTTTAGAAAGACCTTGTTATACAGTAAAAAGATTTGTCTCGTATTAGGTTGCTATTGTAATGAAATATGTATTTTATTCAGAGTATTTCCCCTCAATTTTATTTAAAATATTTTGTTTTGCAGGAAGGAAAAGTTACATATCAAGTAACCAAGATAAAAGCAGACAAGAAATATCAACCTGACTGGCTTTTTGCATCTGTAATCAGAAAGAGATTAGGACCAGAAGCCAAAACAGGTACCCAGAATGTACAGTAAGCAGTTGTATGGGAGCTGACTTGTTCCTCCCAAACATGGACATAAGTGATGCAAACAATACCCTCTTAGGGACACTTCAGGAGAACTACAGAATGCTAGATGAGAAAATAATTCTAAATCAATATACAATCTACTGAGGATAGCCAAGAGCAGCTGAGAACTTTTTATGGTCTTACAAATATTATACTAGAAGTGATCCTATAAAAAAACAGTGAACTACATGAAATGTGTATGTAGTAATAACTTACTTGGCTTGCTTACAACACAGATGCACAGACAGGCAGGTTGAACTAGCTGAAGTTAAGAAGTCATACTTTTGCATCTTATTCTACATATGTGTTTATGAGACTTGCAGCCTAGGAAATCTTTGATTCAGAGGCCAGCCAAGGCCATGTGATTTACTGAAGCAAGCTATAAAATAGTGATGAATCCTACAACAGGGAATTTCACATTCTGCAGCTTTAAGACATGTGATATACTTTCAGATATTACTTTCACTAATTTAGGTCTTTACAATCCACAGATGCTTAAGTTTTCTAGGATTATTTGCTGAAATATTTCCAAAGTTTTCTATTTACAATGAACATGAGTCATAGGAGGCTTCCCACTTTCTGTCATCTAAACGTGTTAGCTAAAACATTTTTGGGACAGAAGTATTATATAATACTGAAAAATATAACAGTAATTGTCCTTCCTAAAATGCCCTTGATATGATTCCTGGGCATTGCAGATCTATTAAAGATTAATACAACACTCTGAAGATTTCACTACTGTTACTAGCACTAGGTCAGAGAACTTGAATAAAGCAATCAGAGCATAATCAGCTCTATGGCTAATCATAACAAACCTCAAAGTGTTAGAAGTGTCAGTGAGAGTTCCAACCATGGAGCTCAGATGGATCAGATGAAAAGGGAAACAATTATTTCTAACTACTTTGCATGAATCTAACCTCACCACAAAGTTTTGCATCGCTTTCATATTGTAACATGCTGTGCCAAAAGAATACTTTAAGGTCTGAAATAAATAAAATCTAATATGGATCTAATGGGATCAATCTCTTTAGCCCCACCAAAGAGAAATGTATGATATGATACAATCAGTGGCAATAAGCATATACACAAAGTGATTTCTGATAGCTCTTTAAGTCTACCAGACAAAAGGATGACAAGATTAAAAGGCTGGATGGTCATGACCTGTTCAGGCTGGAATAGGTGCAGATTTCTAATCATGGGTGTAAACTAGCACAACTTACCAGAAGGTGCAAAAGATTCTTCATTCCTTCGGCTTTTTACTCTATGTTGGCTGCCACTGGAAGAAATATTCATTAGCTCAACCAGAAAAAAAACAGTCTTGAAATATTTTTTCAGTGAAATTCTTGGATTCATGTTTTCCAAGGTAGGCAATTGTTACCATTTTCTATAGAATTATTTATTAGGTAGGTGACCCTAACTAAAATTTATTTTCACTGCTGAAAATTAAAATACATTTATAGGAATATATTAGCACATATAGGTCTTATTTTAAAATAAGAGATCTTGTTTTAAAATGAGATCTATATGTGCTAATACAAACACAACTGGACACTACCCATGGAGGGTTTTATGATGTCTACATTTCAAAGAATTAAAAACATTTTTGTATCCTTTTCCACAGAGAATTTCATTTGTGCATGAGTCAAAGGAAAGAAGCCTCATTACATGTTATCTGAAACAGTGTGAAGGTTAAAAAAGATTACTACAAAACATGGCTTATTTGGAATCTTCACAGCCAGGAAAAAAATGTTTTAGCTGTTAGGATCCTGTGAATTTTCTTGTTTCCATAGTTCAAAACTTCCTTCCAAGCTTAATAAACCAAAAGATGCAACAGACATGGCAACTCTGAGTGGCATATTGACAGACTGTGCTTAGTCTCAGTGAGCAATACCATCTACATTTGGTATGAAAGGGAGAACTCCAGGTTTAGCTGCTCATTTAAGAAATGCAGCTGGCTGGATCTGCTCAGAGATTTGGAACAGGTGAATAAATCCTGGAAATGATGGCAAGGTCTCAGTAAGATAACAATAACGACTAGTGAAATCCATGGATATTAGCAGGCTTTTTTAAAAGACACAACTCTAGTGATGGCTACTTAACCATTATTTGTATTTGTTTTGTTACCTGGCTGCCCACACACTTGCTCTTTCCTCTCTGGCTACCTCCCATTCTGAGTCTTGATTGCTGTACCAAAGGCTGTCAGTCTCATGAGAACTCACAGTTTGTAGTCACATTCCTGTATCCCTGTCAGAACAAAGCACCCAAGGACTCAGCCTGAGACTCACTCACAAGCAAATGAATTAAACTGCAAAACATCCACTAGCTTCTGCTCCAGCCTCCACATTCAACTGCTCTTTGCTAAGATGTCCAGCTTTCTATAGTCTCCTCAAGCTTCTCTTTGCTTAGCAAAAAGGAAAAGACCTTCTTAATACTGCCTCATCTTTAACAGCTTTCCTACCCTTGTACTGCTTTTGAATCACACAATGCTTGACTCAATTATCAGATGGCTAAGACCCGAACCCTCATAAGGTAAATAATGAATTTCCAGTAACATCATGACTTTGTGCACACTTCCCAATAAAAAAATACTTTATGAAGCTAAAAGCAGTCACAGTATTTTCACACCTGCATACTGGTTCCTGTTGCCAGACGGATATTCACATGCAGATAAGGGTGTATCTTTGTGACAGCTCCCATGGAACAGCAAGGAAAATGCTGCACTTTGAGCAGCCTTCTTTGTTTGTTGTCAATGTTGCCCTTCTGAAATATTCCAGGCATATTTCTACTTGCTGCACACAACACTCAGATTATGCTTTGCTTTTCTGATGATTCACTGGGTCAGCTAACACCGTAAATGTTTTATGGAATTTTTTTCAGATTAGGCTGAACTTGCCACAGTATTATCAGGTCAGCAGTCTTTACCAATTATTTACAGTGCTAGACATTTACTGTAGCAAAGACCTTGATTAAAGTGCTAATGGAAAAGGCATCATCTCAGTGATCTGGAGCACAAAGTTCACTTTTGTGTGAGACTTCCCAATACATGAGTCCATGAACTCAGCTGCCTATGGAAAAGAATTGCTTGCTTGAATGACTGCACTGGAGTTGCATGAAAAGCTTAAATAGAGATGGTTAAATCTGGATAGATGAGCATTGCATTTTCTTTGAGTAGTCATATGGAGCAAGATAGCTAAGATCATAGAGAAGCAGTAGACTTTGAGAGTAGTTGTGATTGCCATCCTCAACAGGGGTCTTCCTTTGAATGTATGATTCCTGTTAGCTGTAGCTAGACAGATAGTGTTACCTAGGCACAGACTAAAAAGTCTGCAAACTGCTCTTCTGCTTCTTCTCTCAGTGGCCTGTACACTGCACTCTTGGGATCCAGGTGATGTACCTATGACACAGCAAGGGGAGCATGCCTGCTGAATGAAACAGCAGGCAAAATCTTCAGTTCCCTGAGCACAGAACAGGAACAGAAATGGAGAAGAGGAAAATCAGTAGTGAGCAGAGCTACTTACTTCTCCGATTCTACTTCTCCGTCTGCAATGAACTTCCCAAAACTGGGGCAAGCCAGAGCCTTCTCAGACCACAGAACTACTTTCTTTTCAAGATCACACTTGAGAGTTTCTGCACTGTGAAGTGAGACAGGAGGACACCAGCACAGCAGAGAACAGTTGGTGCTGAGAACCAAGTGTCTATAATATATGGTACTTTGGGTAAGCTCTGGTGTGGACTCAGAAACTAACATTCTGCAATTGCTGAACGGATATCCAGGCGTGCTCCTGGAGTGCATCTTCTAGTTAAGTTTTAACCAGGAGGAATCCAATTCCTGTGCTCTGACAGCACTCAGTGATGTGAGGCAAAGTGCTGTAAATGGGAATGACTGAGTGATCTGCTTCAAAATTGCATGGATGGTGGTACTTGGTGGTTAAAAACTGTTTTAAAATAACTGTTCTCTCATGGTAGATCTTGAGATTAAAAAAAAAGGGGGGAGGGAAATAAAATCAGAGAACACTGAGTTAGAGTAAAAGATGAACTGGCTCCAAATTTCTTAATGTAGTGTAGAGAATTGGGCTTTGTTCTGAAGGCAGCCTGACAGATATAAAACTGAGATAAACTTTCATAAAGGTACTTTTACTGCAGTCAGAGGTGTGCTAGGAAGTCCTGCGCTGTCTCCAAGTGTGAATACATGAGATTATCAGGGGCCAAGATCAAGAATCAGCTAAGTAGGATGAAAGGTTGCTTCTGCATCCTTCTTAGATTGCAGAATCACAAAGGTATGGCACAGATATAAGGAGATTTAGCTGTCCTAGGAGCAGATTTAATATTAATTGAGTAGGCCATTTATCACAGAAAACAGGATGGTAAAATAGTAATTGACAATTAGTTCCAAATCAGGTTAAAGATAAAAATATCAAGCTAATTGGCTTGCCAGGCAATATTGAGTGGGAGTATCCTACAGGATTTCTGGAGCCTTGGTTTCCTGTGACTCTGTTGCTTGTCAGAGTTAGGTTGGTTTATATGAAAAATGACCCTCAAGAATCTCATAGGGAGGAAAAGATACAAAGGAATTCCTCAAGGGGGAAACAAAATTTAAAAGGCAGCTTTACAACTACAGGGACAATCATTCACATGGCTAAAAAGAAATGCAGTTTATTTAAGGATGAGTGATTGTGTTTCCAGACTAACTAACAACAGGAGAAGTTTCAGTATGAAGTTCCTATGAAAAGACAATTTTCAGAGGCCGTGTTTTTGCTCTCTCAGTTTCACTCCTGTTGTGAAAACTGATACATAAACTTAACTTGTATAATAGCACTTCAAAATACGTGCACAAGTATGGAGATAACTAACAAAACTACTTGATATTTAATCTTAAGAGCTTCAAAGAGGCCTTCTTTAACAAATTTAATCTACAAATTTATTTCTAAGAGAACTTCTGCTTTTTTCTTGTTATTCTATTTCTAGCTTTGCCTTTACTTGCCATCCACATTGGCAAGACACCCCCCAACAGAGACTTTCAGAAGTATTCACTTCTGAGCTATCTAGAGTCTAATTACATATTTCAAAGGGATTCCTCATCCCCAACTTTGAGAGAACTTGAGAAAATAAACCCCTAGAATCTACAGAGACAGACTGTATGGCTCAGTACCAGCAACTAGGGCCAAGTTTTCCAAAATGCTTTGCTACTCTGTTGAAGATCCACTGTGCTGAAGGCTTAGAGAAATGAGCATTTAGAGTGCTTGCACAGCAAACAAGCTCTTCAGAAAGCCTGTGACTATATAAAAGTGATTGAATCAGTGAGGACTTCAGAATGAGAGATATCTGCTCTGTTACCTGAGGCTGTTGTAAGAATTAGTTTAATGAAATAGCAATAGTAGTGTATAAATGAGATGTGAATCACATTTTGAGGAGTATCTAAATGGGAACCTAAATAATTATGGTTTATATGGAGATGGGTAGGAGAAAATGTAAATTACACTGATGTAGATACAATACTGAGTTCATTCTGATTAAAAAAGTTTTAGAGATAAAAAGACTTTAAAGGTGCAACTTTAAGTAATGACTAGGATCATTTAAAGTGAAGGGAATTGTAAGAACAAATAGCTGTTTAAATACTTTGTCATTAATTTGGATTAGGCTATCTTAAATACTTCAAAAATACACTAAGAATATGGTATATACTTCAGCTCCCTTTGGCTCTCAGCAGACAAAAGAGGAGCTGCTGTTGTTAGAAGCACAATGCATGCACAGGCACACATGCAGAAACAGTTCCTACCCCAAGGCAACTCCAATCTAAACAAATATTCAGACATAAGCTAGAGATAGTGCTGTGATAAGTACACAAAATATAGTGGAGGAAAATACCCATTGTGTAGAAGGCTTCATTTAAGTAAGAAATGACTGAATAGAAAGGAAAGGGAATGGGACTTGGGATAGTGATGGAAGTGGATGAAGGGTACCATCAAGAATAAATATATTTGAGCCATAGTAGTTGGTACTGCCACCCAGGTACCAGTCCTGAAATCTAACTAGAAGCAGTGTGATGACAAAGGGACACCAGGAAAGGACAGGATGCAAGATATGGAAACTTGCTCTAAGGTAAGAAAAAGCCTCATTCATTATAGCTCAGGAGGCAGAGAAGGTGAGAAGGGAGCAAAAAGAGCTATTAGGAGATAGATCATAGCTGAATGGAATGTAAGGGATAAAATCAGATAAGATTCCACTGAAACCTTGTGACAGGAGTCTCCATACTGTTCCAGGGAGCCAGAGCAATTTGTCTCTTGTGTGCATGTGTATGGGGGGAGTAAAAAAAAAAATCTCTGGTTTCATCAGTGGGCATTAATGCAGCTTTATTCCATCACTGTAAATGTGTGCATGAGGCAGGAGTGCAGGACTCATTTGTTTGCTCTGTTAATAGCTGTGGTCAGAAGTTTCACTGTATTGTGTGTGTGTCTAGACCCTGACCAATTGCTCTTTTGAACAGCCAGCTATCATGTGATTCAAATTCCAAATGTAAGATTAACATGCTGCTGCAACAGAAAAAAACAAAACATGTCATTAGTGGCCTCTCACTGATCTAATTCAATCACTTTGGAGCTTCAAAAGAAATTAATAAAATCCCAGGGACACTGCCAGAAATATTTGGAAACAAAAGCTCCATCGTCTTCCCCTAGCAATGGAATAATGCCTTCATTTCCACACTGAGGATTACAACTCACACAGAATCACAGAACATTAGGGGTTGGAAGTGACCTCAAAAGACAATCTAGTCCAACCTCCTATCCAGAGAGGATCACTTAGAGTAGACCACACTGGAACGTGTCCAGGCGGGTTTGGAATGTCTCCAGAAAAGGAGACTCCACAACCTCTTTGGTCAGCCCATTCCAGTGTTTTGTCACCATCACAGTGCAAAAGTTTTTCCTTATGTTCACATGGAACTGTCCATGCTCCAGCTTGCACCCATTGCCTCTTGTCCTATCACTGGGCATCTCTGAGCAGAGCCTGGTTCTGTCCTCCCAACAATCCCTCTTCACAGATTTATAACTGTGTATGAGGTCGCCCCTCAGTCTCCTCCTCCCCAAGGTAAAAAGCCCCAGCTCCCTCAGCCTCTCCTCATAAGGGAGATGTTCCACTCCCTTAATCATCTTTGTGTCTCTGCACTGGACTCCCTACATCTCCCCACGTAACCACACTCTGCACTCATCACATCTATTTGCTAATAGTCAAAATTACTGAGAGGTTTTTTCTCTACATTTAGAAACTCCTCTGAAACTATAATCATTTCAGCCACTTTGCACTAGAACTGCACTGTTCCCTGAATGAATCAAAGTCCTAAGAGACAGGAGCTTCTCACTTGCCTAAGCTCCTGTGTGTGTGCGAACACTCCGTCGTGAACTCCGGGGCCCAAACAGCCGCACAGCTCACAGATCTGCTTCTGAAAGGGTTCAACTGCAGGCCCTGCACTGGCAGCTGTACTCTGAGCAGGTGCAGAAAAAAGGCTTGAATGTCTCTTGGTGCATGAAGTTAGATTTAAGAGCATTAGAGATCCCACCGCCAGTCTTTGAAGACTAGCTCAAACACTGTTAACTCTCAGATGCTCCAGTTTACAAACAGGGGCGCACACACACTTCAGAAGAGCACTGTTTGAGTATGATGCACACAACAAGGCTTTTGATTGAAGAAATTTCACAGGATTCTAGGTTTGAAAACAACCATGGGTATGTAAACAAAGACACAAGGTCTTCAGCCCTGGAAAATTCAAAGGTATAACCATGTTGCTTCTCTCTCTTCTCTCCCCATTCCATTGTTTTGCTGAGAAAGAACAGAAACATCTCACTATCAGCATCCTTTTGCAGGCGTTTGCCTGGCGTACACAGTTCTTGATGAATATAGTTTTTAAAGTTTCCCTCCATTGCATATTGGCACTGAAACAAGGGAACATTCAAAGTGCCATAAAGGCAGTGGAGGAGAGAATCCTCTAAATTGTCTTCCTTTTGGGAAAGAATAAAAAAAAAAGGTTACTTTTCTATTAATTGCAATTATTCCCAATAGTTGTTTTTTTAACTGTATATACAGCATGACAGGTCCATTTTGTGGGACACTTCCCTTTAATCACTTAAGTTGCTATTCACACATCTTCATTCTCCTGTCTTGAGAGATCCTTTCCATATGGAAATATGTAAGAATAACACCACTGCATTTCTGAGCAAGACTTCTCCTGCATATCCAATTCCAGATCCATCAAGGTCTCAGTCAGCACATTTCCTGCTCATCAGTTTTCTTCAGACAGCAGCAACACATAACACTTCTGGTGTAAATTAGTTTGGCTCCACCCAAATAATTACCAGCAGAGAATCTGGCCTAATACATTCAGTAGATAAATTGTCTTCTATCAGACTACAGTATCTTCAAAGCCATAATTTATCTGAATATTCTACAGCGTAAGATAAGAGTTTTGTTACATTGAGTTTGAACTGAAATAAGCTTACTTAGGTCTAAGATACTTGTTATCAAAGAATCTCATTTCCAATTAAAAAAAAAAAACATAAAGATCCAAATTTACTTGCTGTACAGAATATTAAACACTTACTGAAGACTTCATGTGGCATATGTGGGATAAGACTGTTTCACTGCAGAACTGAAGTGACTGAACAAGAGAACAAAAGAGGATGATCAGAATTTTAGAACATTATTTGTTTACTCAAGAGAGTGCCTGCTGGACACAACTTCTGGAAATCACACATGGAAAACAGTTAATCCACACTGAACAAACAGACAAAATATCTTTCACCAGATATGACTGATTCTTTTCCCAAGTAATATTCCTTCTCCTGCCATTTTTGCATAATGTAAAAACAGTTTTGAATATAAACCAGTCTGTTAATTAAGGCAATTTAAATACAGACAGAAATCTTACAGCTGACAGTATCACCTGGTAGGTACAGCCACCTGCCTGTACTAAAACATCCCTGTATGCCATAACTACCATCATTCCCAACAGTTTGTCCAGCTTCTGTTTCTTTTACTAAAATAAAAAAAAAAAAAAAATACAAACAGCATCAGCCTCCAGCACTCCTGGCCCCAAATCCAAGTGCCATGCTTTGTCATATTCTTAGAAGTGTCCCACTTTGAATGAGGCAGCTGGTGGGTTTACATGGCTGCACACATTCTCCGGAGACACGATGAAACACAGATCCTGCTGCAACCGAAGCCTTGTTATGTTATCTTACAATGAAGGACTGCAAAGTTAAAAACAGGATTATTCAACTAAAATGAGAATTTGCAATGACAGAAACATAATATTCACTTTCCTGTTAAGGGAGAATCTGGGACTTAGATCAGCACAAGAACAGAAGGAGAAGAGGCAGTCTTCTAGCACAGATAAAACAAAATGGTGCCAGCAGCACGTCCTCAGACACAAACATGACTGAAGTAGATGACGACAGCTTGGTAGCCAGAACTGTGAAAGATATTACACATATTACACACAATCTTACCCTAGTAATAGAGGGGAAGAAAGTCTCAGGATTTCTAATCCTCTCTAACAGAAAATTATGCAAAATTTGAGTAGAAACATGAAAAATGATAATCAAAGAAATGCTAAGCAGTTTAGAGTATCACACGAATAAGGCAGGTATGTGAAGATAAATTTCTGCCACTTTTAAAAGAGCTACAAGAACTTAAAGATTCACCACATCATGCCAAAAGGGCTACAGAGAAAACACCTGCATTTGTGCATTCCTTTCAGCACTGAAATGCCACTGAAATGTTCTCAGACTCTGCATTGTCTTAGTTTCCAACCTGACTGTAAAGCGTAGAATGAGCAGGTTTGAAACTGCAAAGGCAAAGCATCCAATCAGCCATAAAGCTATCATGATCTGGGTTCATAATCAGAGAGGCAGACAAAGCTCTTCTGCTGAAATAAAATAAACAAGACTGCACCACAAACAATTCCAAGAAGCGCTGATATTTCTGTTTAACAAAACCAAAATACTTGGGCCTCTGTCCTGGAAAAGATCTCAGAGCGTGGTACAGACACATCTCCAGTTCTGCAGCTGTTTTCAGAACTTTTTAAGAGAAGAACTGAAGATCTTTATGACACCAGTCAAAGGCTTACTCTGAAACTGCTTAAAGCACTGCCACAGATAGACACTTTCTAAGCATACACTACTGGAGAGCAATGCTTACCTGTCACCAGATGGATTTGTAGGATATATATATATTTTTTTTTTTTTCTGTTGGCTTGTAAACTATAATAAATTAGGGAATGCTTAATCACCTTCAGTTACAGCTTCTGTGTCAAAAGTAAGTTTTATGTTTGTCTACAGCTGACAAGACAGATTAACTTTGCTTGTAAAATTCTGCCCATAGTTTGTAAATGAAAGGTAAGAATAATGTTTTGGGATGTTTGGTTTGGATGAGTTCAATACTCAGTAATTAATTGTTTATAGATAACATATTTTCCTCTAGCAGACAAGAATGTTCATATATAGCTACTCTTAAGGTTTCATTGCTATTTGATAGTCAACATGGTTACACTGAACCTAAGCTTCATTCTTGGCACATGTGAATGAAAACACTCTTGCTCCTAAAGAAGAGACAATAAAAGTTTCAGGGAGAGACAGGACAGGGTCCTAAATACCTATCAGAAGGATGACATTTTTTTGAGAATTGCCCACTCCTCTTCCACTGTCAAACCTCTGTCCTAGCCTCTATCAAGGAACAACTTTCTATTCAAAACCAATCCAAAACTTGTCTTAGCAAAACAAACAAGTAGAAACGAACAGCAGGAGACTCTCCTTTTGTATCTCTTTCTGATGAGAAAAAGGGATAGGAACTGGTGGGAGAAACACAAAACAATATCCCTGCTGAATATCGTGATAGGCAGCCAGCTCTTCATTTTTATCTGTCTTGTCCTGTTACATTTGAATTCAGCAAGAACATCATATGGTACTAAGATCAATACTGCTGGTATATTTTCATCTCCCTAAAAGCAACATATTTTCCACAGTTTTTTATTTCAAATTTGACTAAATTACAGCTATTCCTGTAAGTTACCATCTTTCTAATAGCAGCAGGCCTGGCAACGGTGCTGCAGGAGCTGTGGGATCTTATATATTATTCTACTCTGTTAGCTGAGGATTTAGATTATTTTCTTTTCCATTTAGACTTTTATGCTGAGTAGAGCAATTCTAACACGAGGAGACATTCAAACAGTACAGGAAAAAAACTTCAGTTTGCACTTTCACAGACATTAAACAGACTCCATTCCCTTCTAGGACTCATTGAAGACTCTGCTATAAATGCACAAAAACAGAACTAATGCCATTCCCTAAAGCTGTCCTGAAACATCAGGAGACTCAGTTTTCAGTTAGTTATAAACCTGGCCAAATTTTATTCATTTAGTCTAAACATTTTGATGATGAACATCACCTGCAGAGTAATTTCTTTCCTTCCCTTACAGAGGGTTTAGGAAGTTATAACAACAAAGCCAAAGTAAGGAAAATAAGTTCTGTTGCTAACATAAACCCCAAGTTCTGCTTGCTTTTGGAAAGGAAGTGACATAATTTTCACCTAACCTCCACTGCAAGGGAACGATCATGCTGCTGTTGAAATCCACATTCTAAGTCTATCCACTTTCTAACTTCATCTTATCTTGGAAGCTTCCAGAAGACAGAGCCCACAGGCTTCTCCCTGCTTAAAAGAAAATCATAGCCACCTTGGCACACATTTAGAGAGCAGTCTTAAGAGAGTAAGAAAACTGGTCCTCACAGGGCTCCAGAGGAATAAGCTAAACCTCTCTCCTTTTATTTTTAGAGTAATACAGAGGCTCCAGAGCAAATGCAAAGGAATGGTCTCCAAGTCAAAATGGCTCTAAAATGAAGTTGCAGTAATTTCTCATGCCTAACAAAAATTTTGCATAGAACAGGTCAGACAGGTTGCTCAAGTTATTTGAGTAATCTTTGTGCATAAAAATTATCTCTTTATTACATTTTTTTTTTCCAGAATTCTTTCATTCATTTCTGATAGAATAGATTTCTCATCAAAAGAAGTCTGTTGTTTTCTCCATATCTTAAGCAAAATCAAAAGTCCTGCAGGTACTTTTTATTCTTTCTTTATATGATTGTACTTCCTTCATGAAAAAATTCAAGTCTAATCAAGTTCAAGCTGAGGAGGAGAGCAAAAAGCAAGAGTTCCTTTGGAGTTTTGTCAGAGGAAGGAAAGTCCCAAGCAGCCATCATGACACAGGGCTGGCAAGTGTGAGTTTGAGCCAGGTGGAAGGTGGATACTTCACTGGGACATCACAAGATGGACAAGAAAGTTCGGTCTTGTCAGTGACTGACTGCGCAGAGCCAGAGGGTTGGAGAAAGCCTCAGTCAAGAACAACTCTTAGGCCAAGGCAAAGACAGGGTAAACCGAGGTGACTGGGGTGGAGCTGAAGTGAAATCTCTCTAGGAGTCAGAACTTTCAAGTAAAGCAGACTGTTTCTCAACACATCAAACAGGCACTTTTCCCAGGCTAGCAAGGTTCTCAGACATGCTTACAGAAAGGGAAGAGCTCCTACTAAAAAACACCTTTAGGTATTTTTACTTTAAACTCCTGGAGTCAGAATTTAAGAAGAAATGACTTGTGCAGCTGGAATCCAATGTTCTGTTAATACTCAAAAGGAGCTTTCACATCCTATCACACGGACATAACGGCTGCTACATATGGCAGAAGGGTTAAACACACCTCTGTCAAACAAAGGGAAAAATGTCACTGTCGTTGCCTCTTGCTGGTGCTGGATACACTTTCTCCTGGAAATAGCATGTGGCTAACTGGCAGGACTTACCAGCACAGTTGAATTAGAAAAGCTGCCAGGGAGGTGGGAAATCTCAAGTATTTTGCTTGCTCCAGGGCTTGTTCCACCACGGCACAATTACTAATATACAACTGTAAAATCTGCTGTGCTGCTGGTTCTGAAAACAATAATTCAGGGTCTATTTTCTTTATGAATTTCACTCAGTGCTCCAATTAATGCTGACGGGAACCACACACATACAGGGAGAAGCACAGTCTCATTTTTCTCCCAGGTAAAACAATTTCAGTCAGGCAGCCCATGCCTGAAGATAGAATAATTTCTTCACATGAGTTTCAGACTTACTACAGCTGGCTGATTCTTTGAAATCGTTGCTCTCCTTCACTGTTTAGTGATAGCAATCAATGTGTTACTGCATTATAGATGACTAATCTATGGATTAATAGACAGATGACATTTAAATTTCTTTCAGAATATTCACAGAAGGAATAAGGAATTATAGCCTAGAAGCTTCTCATCTTGCTTGTGGTCCTATCAGTTCTCACTGAAGTGGCAGTCAGGCCAAGTAGTCATTCAGAGCAAGAAATGTAAAGACCAGGACTCAAGCAATGAAGAAATGGATTCAGCGGATGAGAAGCAGAAGGCTTGATTTAAGCCAACCCTCTGAAAGCTTCAATCACATATGCATAGTCTCCTTCTACAGAAATTATTTTGCATGTTCTTTACATAACTTTTGCATAAAATATAAAACAAATTTGTGCATTCAGATATGTCAGCTCCCAGACCTTTATTTAGGGTCTTGGGGAACTGCTTAAAAGAAAGGGATAGCACATAGAAATAACAGCAATGACAAGAACACACACATGGAAAGAAGATGCAGATTAGATGATTATTAGACAGTTCTAGGGAATCACAGGTACTGATCATGGGATTATTCTCACCACCTTGTCAAAAGTCTGGTATTGTAACATTACCAGCACTAACCACTCATATATCCTGTTCTTCACATTTTTGTAATTAAATCTTTTCTGATTCACCCTTCTCTGAGAAGCAGACCAGATGGGCTCAAGTAGATCTTGAAGTCATGAACACAGTCCCTGAAGCAAATGACACTTAAAAAATGCAAATGTTGCATAAAGGCAAAATGCATCTCAAATGACCAATTCTGGAGGCTATACATATTCCTTTCTTCTTGTCATAAGCCACCCAGAAGAAATACCTGAGTTACTGCGAGGTACCAGGCTGACTAGTCTAGTCAGACATGAGACCACACGTGCTTTACTAGACCTAACTAAGCCTCCACTGCCTGATTTCAGATAAAAAACAATGCTACAAAAACTGAAACCCCAACCTGCCATAAGGCAATCCAAACCAACCTTTACCACGCATTAGGTTTGCCTGAGATGGAGTTAGTTCTCCCTACAGCATCTTCTGTTGTGCTGTGTCTTCTAGTAGTAGGTGGAAAGAGCACTGAGAACACAGCAGTGTTTTGGCTGTTGCTGAGCACCAAGGTTGTGCTTTTGCAGCATACCATGTCCCCTCCCCTGAACTGAGCAAGGGGGTATTCCATGCCACATGATGCCAGCTCAGATATAAAAGCTAAAGGAAAGAAGCATAGGGGTATTCATTAATGGCATCTGCCCTCTGGAGCAGCCACTCCATGTATTGGAACCCTGCTTCCCAGGGAGCACCCAGACATCACCTGCTGATGGGAAGTGGAGAACAGTATCTTTGTTTGCTTTTGGTTCTGCAAGCAGCCTTTGCTTTTGCCCTATTAAACTGCTTCTATCTTGACCCATGGGCCTCTGGTATTTTCCCTCTCCCCTATCAGTCTAAGAGGATGAGTGATAGAGTGGCTTTGGTGGGCATCTGGCCCCCATCCAGGGCCAAACTACCACATACCATTAGGATTAACAGCTTCTCTGCCAGAACAAATAGATATTTGAGAGACTCATAATTTATGCCTATCAATAGCTACATCGTTACTTCCCTACTGGTATATTAATTTGTAGCTACACTCACTTATTTCATTGTTTCCAGTCAGAAAGTTATAACCTGAATGCCAGACAGTCTGTGCCTTTCTGAAACAGAAAATAAAAAAAGGTATGAGAAATAATGGAATGATGAAAATGGAGAAGAGATCAGTATAAAAACTGTAAGCTGGTTTAAAAAAACCTGGCTAAAGTCCTGCCAGCAGGCTGCTCTGAATGGGAAGACACTGTGCATAAAGATGATCACTACTGGTTTTCCTGAGCTTTGCAGTTAGGACCATTTTTATTTAGTATTTTAATTAATAGTGTTGGTACAAAAAGTAGGAGAACACTTGAGGGAGCTCCTGACGACGTAAGGGAGGCACAGTCAGCATATACAGAGGCTGACTTTACACAGGAATTTTATTTATGGATGATTTTGTTTAATAGAATAATCAAGATAGATTAAAAATTAATAACATACAGCTACTAGTGATAAAATAAAAAGATTACTGTAAGGCTTACCCTTACCTGTGGCTGGGGAAAAAAACCCTTCTCTTTATTAGCAAATCTTAAGCCAATCCCAAGTTAGCCAGGAACATGGTAGTGTAATGTTAGGACTTAAAGACAAAGGTCAAGAGAAGTATTAGTACTATTGGGCAAATTACCTCCTTTAGAACTCTGAAAATGGGGGTTTGCAAGCAACAATTTCCTGCACTAGTACTTGTTTGAGTGACTACTATAAAAAAGGAATTGAAGTCTTATCTTTTTTTAAGGAGAGTAGAAAGGTTGGCTTGTCTAAGCAAAAGCTAAGAAGAGAATTATTATTTGCTTTAACTGCTTAGGAGAACAAGTACTCAGAGAAGTGAGGAAGGCAAGAGAAAATGATGGAGGCTGAATAACATCTGCATCACACACCAACAGACAGAAACTGGCTGTAGTAAAATGAAAGCTGGAAAAAAGGTTCTGTTACAGGCTTCCAGGAGGAGTTTCAGGGACAACTTACATTTATGATACTAAGCCTAATCCATTTGCCAAAGGGATTTATACTGATATGATTACTTATGATAGAAATGGCTTGGACTCTTGACCCAGGCAGTCCCTCTTTATTTCCTTGGAGATTTAACAGGGAGTAGATTTCCTCAGGGCTAGCACAGTATCAGTGTACGTTATCAGGCAGAAGATGATGTGCTACTTTAAATCTGATGACACATGGCTGGAATTTTAATTATACACTGCAATTTTGTAAGGCTCTTAAACTTCTTTCAAAAGTCAGGCTGCATTTTTTTAAATGGATTTGAGAGAGATTTGTCAGAAGTAGAGTGTTTCAAAACAGCTGACTACTTGGAATTCTTTGCTTTTTATCATAAGATCACTTTAATACCAGTCAGCTGGCAAGTACAGTGAAGATTTTTGGGCATTCTGATGTTCCCTTAAGCAATGGTTAGCAAGGCTACATTCTATCTCATTAAATTCACTTACAGTTTTATCCAAATACAGTACTGGTCACGGTGTCCTAATATAAAACATTCAGCTGATAAACACCAATTCACCTTTCAGGTGTTTGCATTTGAAGCAGGAATGAATATTTTATTTGGCAAACCGTCTGGGGCTCTTCAAATAAAAGCTAGATAAAAAGTGCTGTGTCATAATTAATACTAATCATAATTAGTACAATTTGATACAGGATGCAAAACATGAGTTATGTCCCATTTGCCTTTTCCCTAGCATATCAAGGCATCTTTCTGCATTTCACTATCAAGGGACTTACAAGGTTAACAATTCCTCAGACTATTGATTTAAAGTTGACTTTTCATAGTAGCTGTAAGAAAAAGAAATGACATCCATCTTCTGAAATAAAGAGTTTTATGGAAGAAAATTGCACTTCTCAGAGCACCACCGTCCATGACAACTGGAGTTTGAGAAACTGCAGAGAGTAAATAAATGCTTTTACTGTACAACCCTCAGTAGGATACATTAATGAACAAAGAAAACCCAAAGCCACTTTCTGTATCTGGAGCTTAGGAACTTGCTGTTGCTGTTGTATATTCACATTCATTCAGATAATAAAACAATTTCCAGGGGAGATAAAGAAGCCAGATGATTACCAATGTCATTACAAAGATAAACCCACATGTCTGAGTGTGAAAAAAAACATAATTGCAAATTGAAGTTTGGAAAGAAAGAAAAGTATGCAGTCTCCTACTAGGCATAGTTTACTTGTCCTAAGTTCAGAGCCTTCTAAGCATTAAAACAATAAAATTGCCTTTCTGTATGTTTATTGAAACAGAGCAACAAACACACACACACAAATCCATTCTACTCTCAAGTTACGGAGACACAATGAACAGGCATTTTTAGTCAGATTTTCTATCAAAACAACGAACCATGAAACCAGGTTTTGTTCAAAACAGTACTCCTATCTCTTGTCTTTCGCCTTTTTTCCACCCATAACCTCTTGACTGACATGAGAAGTAATCTAGATCCTATAAATTCACAGAACAGGCAGTTAAAGGGGAAAACAATGATGTACACACCTTCTTAGCAACAGCAGAGTGAGTCCTGATAAACAGCACATGGGAAAGACAAGTTATATTTTGAACCTGCACCATATTAGATACTCTGGTGACTCAACTGAGACATGTATGCATAGGAAGATAACAATTCATTAATACTACTGCTCACAGAACTACTTCCTGAATATCTCAGTATAAAATAGATTTCCAGTAAAATACTTAAGAATATATATATGTATTCTTAGGAAATTGCAAAACACCAGACCCCACTGGGTAATATAGAGTGCAGCCACACTTAAATTCCTGCAGAAACAATTTACTGGTTTTACTCTACCAAAAGCAGAGATGCTAATAAATGAAGCCAGTGGACTGAACCCAGTTGAGAAGAACAGCCTGTGGGGATGTGGGGGGGTCATCACACTTGCCTCCCGCACTGAACCTTATAGCTCACAGCTTTCTGCATAATTCATGCAAAAAAAAGTCAGGGACCTAGAAGCAGGTTTCACAACAGATGTTAAGTGGTGTAATTCTTAAACTAATCAGCAGTGGAGATTGAAGAGCTTCTCCTCAAATCACATCTATCCCTGCTGTAGCACACTCAGTTACAAACCTGCATTTCAGACTTCTGCAAAAACCAGAATAAGCACAAACAAGATGGGTTCTTGTTCCACTCAGCCATTTTTTTCTGAGCTTGGTTCTTATGTAGCTCTTCCAGTACTTTTCACTGGAGGACATTCCATGTCAGAGTGCCCTTTAAAAAGAACTGGATTTGCTTCTAGTGCTCTTTCAAGCTAGGGGACTCCAGACTTCCAATTCCCACTCTTCTTGTCTCAAGTGCATTTGTGCATTTGTTTTACAAATCATCCCACTGCTCCCTCTCAAGTCAAGTTAAACTAATACTTGAGACCTCTCAGTTGTAGCCGTAGATCTGTGCAGTTAGCTGTACACCCACACACCATTTTTCATATTTTCTGCTTTTTGTTACAAGAGATGAGATATGTGGTACTTAATAGTTTTTTTTCTTGCCATGTGGACATTAGTCAGTAACACAGAATTTGAATCATAAAAGGTATTTAAAAAGTTTTCACTTCCCTCTGTGGTTTACAGGAATGGAACTGTTTGCCTCTATGTAGAAGAAACACAGATAAACAAAGTTCAGCCGTACATGATTTTTCCCTCCCTCTTCTTATGGTACTTGACTGTAAGAGGGCTTATACTATTTTCCAAGAACTACTTGGGGGAAACTACATCCTCTTCTAGATTTGTGAAGTAGCAATGAAACCAACATGAATAAAGGAATTATGGATAGCCCAAGCATTTATTTTCCCCAGCATAAGTCCACAAAAACCCTCTTAAGGTTTCAAGAGAAAATTACACCAGAGGGGACCTCTTTAGCCATAATCTTAATTTCTTATGGAGAAAAAAAAAAAAAGAAGAGCAGATACTAACATCACTAGCTGATTGCAATAGGTAGTAGAATAATTAAATTTTAAGTAAAAATATTACTGGATAAAGTTTTTAAACAAAATAAAATCTCCAAAACCAAACTGCAAAATCTCCATGTAGTGCACAGTGGGCAGACTAAGGGCTGAAGATCTGTGACTGGACACATGGCTGAACTCTTAAGTTAAAGTGCAGTCCAACCAAGTTTTTAGTCCTTAAGGATCTGTTTCTTAGAGCCCTTCACAGCAGGGACAGGAAAACTGGCAGTTCTGCAGGATCTGAGTTCATCATCACCACGCAAGAGCAGCTGCAGGAAGCGTCCCCGTCTCAGGGTAATGTCCTCATTAAGCAAAGCTTCTGGAAAGGCTCATCAGCTGGTTAGGAACTGGGGCTGTGTCCAGCTCCAGCATATTTTCCAACAGTTTTCACTGAATATTGTCACTGCCACAAAGCCATCTCTCTGTGCTGAATCAGCACTCCCAGAACAGTGTTTGGGATATAAAGCCATCTGGCAAAGGGCCTGGTCAGAGGTGCTGCTTTTTGAATGAATGCAAAAGGAATTTACGCAGGAAGGAAAGGAAAAAAAGAATACAGGTCAGAAAAATAAAGCAAGCAGGAAAGGAAGATGAAAGGGCCACCTGAATCACAAAATGGAAGGTTAAGAATAGATTTCCAATCCTGGTCACTAAACCTCCCCCAAGGCAAATCATTTAATTCTTCTAATTTAATTTTCCTCATTGCTGTACAACTTGCCTAATAGGAACTCTGCTCCTGAAAGTACTCTGAAGCAACAAAATGCTTACTAACAAATATGAGACAGAGATATACTGAAGATCAACAGAAAAAAGCAAGAGGAGAGAAACTTGGAAGAATAATTAGAATAATGTGGGAAAGATTTTCAGATTATTTGAGTGACAGGGCAGCAATAAGAGAAAAGCCAAATTCAGAACAGCAAATTCCTTTCAGCCAAAACTGTCCACAAAGAGGTTTGCAGGTAACCTACTTGTGACCTTCTGGTCTTTATTATTCAAGATAGAGAGTTACTTTCCTAATCCTAATTAATTTTCCAGAACAGCAGATTAACAAGAAGGGATCACTATCAAGCTGAATCGTCCAGATAATAATCTCCTAGCTCTAAATAATCACTGAAAAGAGGAGCAGAAAAGACACTGCCATCTTCTCCTTTTAATGCTGCTGATGGGGAATATGCAGAAAGCTAACACAGAAAGGTGCTAGAATGCTGTATTTTCATAACAATTGGGAGTTTTATCCAAAAATAAACCCAGTCAAAGAAAAAAGGAATCTTATTTATTTCACCCTACAGTGTTATCCACATATAAAATTATTCAAGATAAGGAGAAAATTATTGGTTGTCTATCTAGCAAGTTAAATCGGATTAAAATACTGTATGAATTTTAAGCAGAACTGTTCCTACACACTTATTTCAGAGGAATTTAATTCACTTAAAAGAGAATTTAGCCTAAAGAACAAGGTTTGCTCAAATCCCAGTAATGGGGTTCCCAGATTAAGCTGTGCCAGGCTTTACTTAGGTCCTGTAAGTCACCTTTTTTACCAAATACAGAACACTCAAGGCTCAGGCAGTTCCGGCCAACTCCCAGAGAGGTACAGCAAGTGTTCAAGTCTCCAGGTTTTCACAGATGTACATACTGCTAACATACATACAAACACACAGTTCTCTGCATTTTACTCAGAAAAATACAATATGATCTTAAATCCAAACCCTTAATTTCTTAGAGAATTAAAATTTAAACCACCAAACGAAAAGGAAAAACAGCATGTATTTTACCTGATGACATCAGAGGAAGTGAAAACTACAGGATCTTAAGAGGAACAGTCCTGCCCATGTTAGACACCTGAAATCCATTAAAAAAGAGCTCAAAAATATACTGGCCATCATCCAGATCTATGCACCTGTTGGCAACAGACATCATATCCCTCAGGACCAGACAGAAGCATAGAACACACTGGGTTGAAAGGACCTCTACAGGTCATCTAGTCCAACCTCCCTGCAGGTAGCAGAGACAACCCCAACCAGATCAGGTTGCTCAGAGCCTCAACATCCCTGATTTTGAATGTTCCCACGGATGATGCCTCCACTATCTCCCTGGGAGGTTCCCCTGCATCATATTTGCACAAATCTCATTAGCTGCCGCTCAGGACTGCCTGGGGGTTGGTTTTTCAGTTGGGTTGTGTTTGTGGGATTTTGTTTGTTTGGTTTTGGGTTTTTTGTTTGTTTTTGTTTTTTTTTTTTTTAGGGTGGTGGGGTGTTTACTGTTGTTGTCATTGGTTTTGTTCTGTTTTGTTTTTCTAAAGAATAGTCCTAGTACTAGAAAATTTAGCAAACCTGGGAAGTCATTTTTCTATTGCTAACAGGTCATTCACATTCACCAGAGCAGTGCTGTGTTTTCTTTCCTGTGAGCAGGAACTTCATCTCCCAGAGTGGAACACAACTCTCTGGTTAAGCAAGCTCACAAAGGAGGAATTGGCAATATCTTCTGTTTCTAGGTGATGCTGTAGGATCACTGCTTGGTCTTCCTAGGTATGCAGATAAATCTCTCTCTGACACAAAGAGTGAATGAACCAAGCAGCTAAGAGCCCTCCAACTTCACGTGTTTACAAGACAAACTACCAAATTTTGTTTGCTCCCTCGGATTTATTTGATATTATTTATGAGACTGCCAGTCCTAGGATGTTTTATACTCAGTTGTTTGTTACCACACTGCCTGTAACACAGAACTCCAGGCCATTAGCAGGCTAGGGAAGAAAAGCCATTCTAATCAGACAGAATGACAGAGGCATGACAGGTGTATACATTTTCAAGTGTGGCATAAGAAATAACTTAAAATATTACTTCCATCAGTAATTTTACTTCCAAATCAAATGAAATCTAAGACCAAAATAAAATGAAGAACACGATAAATAAAATCACAGAAAGTAATTTTGAGCTTGAACACAACTGCAGTCTAAAATCGTTGATGCATTATGTATGAATGAAAAGCAAGTGACTGACACAGGAGTTTGTCCTTGCAAATAACAATGAATTCCTCTCACAGTCACCGCCACTGACAATGTGCCTCGTGCTTCCCCTCAATGCTTACTGTCAGTGTCATCGTCTCCCCCTCCACCTCTTACGAGTATGTTTCCAATCCATTAGCTGAGGAACACTTCTATATGCTCTCTTCCTGGTAATGACAGTCTGCTGCTGCACATGCCACACATGAGACAGTGGTGCCTGCCTCCCTGCCACAAACTGTTCTGCACAACTTTCCACAGACAATCCCTGAAGTGTTTGCTGTGCTGTCACGCTCCCAAAGTCAATGCTTAGAACTGAATGCTGAAGGTTTTTTTGGTTTTCTTTCCTGAGGCACACCATGGAAATGCATCACATAGAAATACTGTTCCCAGAACTCAAGCCACTGTGGTGCATTATCCAAACAACCAGCTAGCCAGTCACTTTAGAATTAATTCAGATCCCTCTTTCTTTTTATTTTTTCCTTCTAACATCTGAAGATGGTACCTTGTCCTACTTTTGCAATCTCTTTCTTTTAAGATTGATTTATGGTAGCAATTTCCTTCCATCTGCATAACCAGGAAAATTAGGGACCCCGCAGCACAGCATAAGCTTATTCTAAAAATACGAAAGCTTCACAAAAATAAATAAATGAAGCCCTGTAAGAACACCCAAGGTGAGCTAGGAGTATGTCACACAAAGCAGAATAAGGACCCCATAGAACACGGCAGCCTGAAAGTATTCTAGGCACATTTTTATCCTTAGCAAGCAGAGAGATGATAACTCTTATTTTTAAAATCTCTAAAGGATGAAAAGAAATTCACCTTGGATAAGGGTAAATACCACTACGAAAAGACCATGTATTTCTCTATGGGAGTAATTTTTCTTATGGATTTACTTTGATTTTTCTTTGGGTTCCTGTTAACTCAAATTAATGACTCATGACTGCTTTAGACATTTGCACTGTTAACTTACTGCATCAGTGAGGAATTTGTAACATCCTTTTGAGAAAGCAGGAAAAAGTTCACCCACCAGCATCTACATGAAGGCTTTCTGGGGTTTATATTTTGATTTGTTTTTTTGGGCATGTCCTACAGGTATAACACAAGTAATTATCCAGACAAAGATTTAAATAACATATTAAATATCTAGGTACTGATAACTGAGCACTAAAGTGCTAATCTAAAAGCTCTTAATACTGCTTAGAATTTAAATGGAATGGACTGCAATCTTCATGTGTAGGCTTGCCTATGAGTAAGGGAAAAAGCTATTTAGACTAGAAGTGCATTCCATTCTCTGCAGTGAAACAAGCCTACTGCTCCTACAGCAACTATAGGGTAGCTTGAAATGCCACTGTAGAGAGCTCATGATACATATCTTGTATCATTGGTGCCATGACTACAGATACCCAGGTTGGGTATGGAGTTTAGAGACATTTTACATCAGAAATGAGTTTTTAAGGGTATTATGAATATCTCATGTAGGGTCGATGCAGACAGAAGGAAGCTGTTTACAAAAGTTCTGTTTTATAGCCAAGGAAAGAACTTCCCACTGAAGCTGTCAAGTCTGTCACAAGTACTAAATTCACATGGATCTATTTATTTATTTATTTTTGATAGAAGGAAAATGTTCCTGGACTTTGACATTACATGGAATTGTCAGAGGGATACGTATCTGTTAGCACAGCATGCAATTATTTTTAAAAATCCAGGAATAAACACCATAAAAAAGTTCCCTAACCTCAATCAATTCCTCAGTGCAGTTTTAAATTCATGGTTAGACACGGCAGATGATAAGCATCTATCAATGAAAGGATATACAAAGCCTAGAAGAAGGTTTGTTTGTTTTTAATGTATTGTGCATGGTTACTAGCTAATGAAATTTACAAAATGCAACTATTTCCAGAGAAGCTGCAGTACAAAGAGCTCGAGAACAGGGATGACCTTGGAAAGATTTGTGTCAGCCAGTCTATTTTAATGCTAAGAAATGATGATTTTTACCTTTTGCCACCTCCATGTAGAACTCTCATTGAACTTCCGAGGGACCACGAACTGCTGCAAATATCACAGGTGTGATCCCACTGCACCTAAACATGCATCCTGGTTAAATCCACAGGGACAGAGAGAAGAATGAAGACAGTCTGCCTTGCTAAATCTGCATACAGAACAATTTCTTCAGTTTTCAGGCCACATCAGTCTGGGCTAATATTTTCTCTAACTTAAAAGAAAAAAAAAAAAAAAGGTTAAAAAAAGAAAAAAAAAAGAGGCTGCAACAACTCTTGTAGATTGCTTTCTCCACACCTAAACCACAGAAGTTCTTTTAAGTTCTTTCCTACCTACCTAGAACACACTCTTTATCAGGCAAAAAGATAGCTTATAATTAACAGAACACTCCGATGAGCTACTAAGTCAAATATTTTTACAAATGAAAATTCTATGCAAGGAGGCAAACAGCTAGAGGCCAATCTCAGCCTCCTGTCATCTGTGTAGCAACGGTAAATCACACTATCAAACTGCAATTACTAGACACTGACATTCATTTGGCTCAAACCAGATTTCTCTGTAATTAAGTGTCATCTTAAACTTTATAGTGAAAGTGTAACTTTGGTCAAATAAAAGGGAGAAACAACATGAATCAGTACTCTGAATTCACTTAGCTGTACCTCACTGACACAAGAAGGATCAATTCCTGCATCTCTGTTTCTGCTTCAATGCCCTGGATAGACACAGATAATATTTCAAGACAATTACCACTAAAGACTCTTACTCCCTTGTCAACAGTTTATTTCTTCAGCTGTGCTGTTGTTACCTCATTGCAGTTAGCATTTCCTAGTGAGTTTGGTCAGAAGAAGGACCAGCTGCAAGAAAAGAAGTGGGCATTCACATTAGTCTTGGCAGCCTAACCAGAGAAGGTCGGCTCAGGTGCGTTGTCATCAGAGATGATCCCATATGGATCATGGTCTTTATATTCTTCAATTATCTTTCCTTCTTGTTTCCTTTTATTCATTCCAAATGACTTGCTTTTTTTTTTTCTTTCAATCATCTAAGAAAGCCAACCCTTTTGATGTGCTCTGCAAGCCTTCTGTATGTGTTTATCCTTTCCAGTTGCCTACCCTCCAGGGAACAACAAAATAGCGAGGTGAGGAAAATAGTTTAGTTCTGCCCAGAGGAGAGAAAAAGTGCAGAGAGGACTTGAAAAGCCTTAAGGCAGCAAGAGGCTCCTTAGCAGCTCTGTGGAGGAACTGCAGAGTAAACATGGAGTCAGAGAGCACTTCCCTTCTCTCTAATACCAGCTGCTTCTCCTTGCAAAAGCAGCGAATGAATTTCCATTTCTGATGGTATTTGGGGTAGTCAGACACACTCTTGCTCCCTGGAGAAGTGACACTACACTGTGGCACAGAGGAATGGGAAGATTTACCTTAGACTGTCTGCTTGGAGATTAACTACTCAGTTTAGTTTATAAACTATGATTTTTGCCTCCTGTGCTGACCTAAATACTGCAATGTTTGGTTTACAAACATGTCAAGGGAAAACTGTTTTTGCCCTTGCCCTACATTTCCTTTTCTCTTCCCAGTTTAGCATTTCCAATATATTTCCTTTATCCATTAGAGAAATTGCTTTTTTACAGGAAACACTTCATTAATTAGCTGTAATTCATAGACTTAATATCCCACTGTTTAAATGGTCAACATTGAACATATTTACATTACATGTACAATTTGCTATTAAATCACCCCCACATTAAAAATGCTACTGCTTTGACTAATGTTTGCAAGGCAATTTGTTAAAAAATAAACATTCAACAAGCTTTTGTTGCTACATTTAATAATTTATAAAATGGAGAAAAACTCACCTCTTCTGACATTCATTTTCATTCCATTGCCTTTTGTTCTGACTATTCCCTTTGCACACCTGCTCTCTATCTCCATTTGTCTGATTAATTATCCTCACTTCTTCTCCACAGGCTTTGACAAGTTCCTCTTCCTTCTCCAGTTTCATCCCTATTTTCTGCCTTTTGTGGCTTAAATTTCCACCCTCGTTATACCAGATCTTCTCAAAACCAAAGAACACAGAAACTACCAATAAGCAGTTTAAAATAAATTAACAATGAATAGCAGAACATCTTGGCCATCTGGAAATTTGTGGAGAACTTAAAAATTAAGCAGTTTTCAGAGCAGGAGCTGGCTGAGGGGTTTGGGTTTTCATATGACACATACAGGGATAAAAAGCCATATTCAAAGAGGACTTTATGACTATTATCAACTATTACCAATTTAGAAGCCAATATAAATGCTGAACTGTACTTTCTGTACGTGAAAGTATCACACAGGTGCACCTCAGTTTATTTTTTTCAACATCAGAGTTGCCTGGTAGAATAATGAATTCTTCTCAGGATTTCCACAATCATTCTTCCTCTCTTCTCCAGCTTTTCAGTTTGTTGAACCTCAGTGAAAAATCCTACTGTTAAGCTAAAATGTACTCATGCTTCATCACTCTCACAGCTTTTAATATGGAAACACTGTAGATTTTTATTAGTGAACAATTCAAAAGGGGATATAGAATCTCCACAAAGATGGGGCTGAGTGTTCCTTGAGAGGTTATAATAAAGAGGACCAAGACAGTCTGGTATTGCAAGTACCTCCATGATACAGATTCATTTTGTGTTCAGTTTCTTACTCTGTCCAAAATTCATGCAACCTGTTCAAGCTTTTCAGTTCAGGCTTCTCAAGGGCCACTAAGTCCTTTGAGTATCTCTGAAATCAGGAGTCTCACTGTTCTGCTTTCACCAATTCGTAACACTGGTAAGGGTTCCAGCAAGGTTATGAGATGAGCATTTTAGAAAAAGCCCAGAGAGAATGTTTGGCAGCACAGACAACAGAGGTGTAACAGCCATTACACACCTATGTGAGGCACACTGTTCATTCTCTTTGTCAAAGAAGCAGAGATGGTTGGAAAATATTTAAAGTAATTTTGCACAGAAACATTCACAAGCAGCTGCACAGCCTTACAGTGTCACCAGCAGCCCTTCTCCTGAGCCATTCTTTACATAGTTCTTTTAAATTTTTTAATTTTTTTTAACCATTTATATATGTATGGTGAGATGGGAGTATCCAGGCAGAAAGCTTTGGCCTCACATGTCCCACCTCCAGTTATTTCTTTTTCTTTTTTTCCCCTTCAAACATGTTATTACTGTCTATGAGTCACTTCATTAATCCAGCGAGAAGGGTAGAAAACAAGTGAATAAGCACCCTGCTTCACAACCTTCTGTCTGCACTGTTTTACTTCACTGCTAATGAATGAACAGCTAAAAAACAGAATTATCCTAATTGGGCACATTCAAAGGGACATTATCTCCTCTTTGTCTATAGCTGCTGCCTGGGTCTGCCTGTGATTACACTACAGGATCAGAGGATGACCTCTGAACATTCACTGGCAATGACAGCGTAAATATGTTGGAAGGTTCCACAGGAAAACAGTGGAAGTGGACATACATGCAAGTCAAAAAGAGCACAGGAGACTCTTGCAAGACCACAGTGTCCCTCTTTAAAACTTATTAAAATAATAAATTATTAAAATAATGCATAAGAAATAGGAAGCAGCTGCAATGCCAGACACAGGACCCTGTCTGCAGCAAGAACAAGGTCAGATCTCTCATACACGCTGCTGGAACTCGGCACATGCTCCAAGCTCTGCAGTTCACCGTGTACATGGAAAGGGCTCTTCATTTATCATAAATATGGCAGGCAACTGTCTGAAATGTCCTACTCCCTCTGTTACAGCTGTCAGAGTGATCCTATCTCTAGTGACATGAATAAAGATAGAAGATGAAAGACTAAATGAGAAACAAATTACTGCAGCCTCAGTTTTGCCCTCCAATACAGGAATTACAGGAATTCAAGGTTTAACTTCTCCCATGATGAAAGTCTGTGTTTCATCCTCCCTTGCAGTCCTACAGCTGGAGAGAAAGACACAGATGAACATCTGATACTCAGTGCAGCCCACAAGCCACCCCAGCTCCTTTCTGATGCACACAATCAACTTGTTCTTGCATATATAGAGTTAAACCTTAGGACACTGTAAGGTATTTAACAAGTCCCTTTCAACATTCACAGATAGGAATATTGCAGTTTCTTTTATAAACTGAGTATCAAATGGCCACAAGGAGCATTCTAAGTAACATACTCAATTATTTCCAAAACAAGGCATGATGCTAAGCCTACTTGTGTGCTTTATATACTCCTTCCCTTTGTTGCTACCTGTGCTCAGATTTTGGAATTTAGTCTAACATTTGTATTTCTGCACTTTGGTGCACAGTTGAACACCGCTCTTCTCTGATCTGCTTTCAAAGAGAATCTATTAATTTCTATATCAAGGAGGGCTGATGTTCAACCCTTGAGCTAAACACACTCCAACAGAACATGAAATTCAACATTCGGCCATTCCCTAACGATTTCATTTCCCACTCCCACTGCATAATGGGACAGCAGCTTGTACACATCTCCATCATGCAAGTGACAGTTTTCCACTTGTGTGACAATTGGTTGTATATGAGGTTTTGTCCCTGCCAATTGTCACACAAACAGAGGCGCCTGCCTGAAAGCTGTTAAACCCTTGTGGCAGAAGCTGCTGTCTACCTCCTTGTGTCCTCTTCAAAGAGAATACATTGTCCATGCTGTCTGGGCTGAACAGACAGACTGGACGAGACTGGTCTATGATATAGGCACAACACACTGACTCATGTCACCTGGACTTCTCAGGACTAAGATGAGCAGACAGCCTCCAAACCTGGTCTGAGCCCTGCCAATACACATGGAGACACCTTTGTGGCAGCATTCAGAATAAGTTAGTATTTTACCAGGCTCCTTGATAAGTTTGTGACACACAAATTAACCAAATAAAACAAGCCTTCCCTAACTGTTCAATGAGACTGATTTCTTCTTACATTCCAATGGATTCAGGAAAAACAGAAAAACAAAATAGAGTTGAAGTGACCAGCCAAGTGCTAACCACCACTCGATCACAGTCAGTCTACTTTCCCCCTCATCTGCCACGTAAGTGGGGGAGGCTGCCATGGATCCTGGCAGCCAGGCAGCTTAGCACAGAATCAAGGTTTGCTGTAGAGCTGAGGTAAAGACATTGAGCAAGACAGACAGACAGGCGACTAACTCCATGTCCTTTTAGCTGACCTGCCACACCTCATCTGCCTATGCAGAACACAGGCAATTCCAGCCAGGGCTCCTTGCCACTGCTTCTCTCTTCCTCTTCTTTGGTCTAAGTAATGTCCAGTGGCAGATGGGAAAGAGAGGACAGTCATGGAACCACACAATGTTTACTGGCAGTGAGAACCTCACTTAAACGTTGCTGTGAAAACAAAAAAAGAAGTGAACCTGACAACAAAAACTAGATTGAATTTTCTGAGGCTTTGCGCCAAAGTCTATCTCTCTACATATATAAATATGTATTTGATTTGTACTTCTGAATTGAAAGCATTTAGGCCACAACACTCAAAATGTGCACTTAACTTTAGGATCTATAACTCCAAAGATGTAAGCATACAAAATCATTCTCACCATGGAAATCATCCTGATACAAACAGAAGACTAGCATGGCTTTTTTTTTTTTTTTTCCCCTTAAAAATGAGTACTTTTGGCAGAATGGTATTTCTGAATCTGAAATCTGAATTGTTTCTTTCATGTATGCAGTAGCTAACTCTAATTAAGCACGCTCGAGGTTTTCAGTTGCCTGGATAGTATCAATTAGATACCTCCAATTTATCACTTCAACATATGCAGTCAGATGTAGCACACAAGTATCAACTTTGTTTCCAACAAGTATGAACTTCCTTTTAACAAAATATTAACTTTCTTTTGAAATTTTCACCGGAAATAATTTTCTAGAACACAACTTTGGGAACAAAATCTGCTCCAAAGGGAAATACACAATCTCAGGAATAATACAAAGAAAAATTTCAAGTTTCAAAGAAATGCTTTCCAGTTACTTTGGTTAGTACAGAACACCAACACCATTTAGGTTTCATGTAGAAATAAAGTAACTCTCTTTATTAGACTAAAGGTATGAGAAGAGGGTTTGGTGCATGTGTATGTGCACAAATGACACAAGATATGGTATGAAAGCAAACAATATTAACACACTAATCAGTGATTACTGAGTCCCTGTTAAGATGACTGATAGCTTGAACTGATAGCACCAGATGCCTTATGACACAGTCATGTACTTTCAGGGCTAACAGCTGCTTACTAGAGAGTTGTTCCTTGAGGAACAGCTTTAAAATGGACTTTGGCCACAAAGAACAAGTTCATCAAGAAAATGTTTGGTAACTACCAAATCTCAGCCCAGGTTTGAGCTGGATGCAGAGTCTATTACAAAACAAGGAGGCAGACCTAGCTGAGTCACTTTGAATCAGGAAATTAAATTCCTTTCTACTTCTCGGATTTAAAACATCCTATAGCAAAAAGCTTCTATAGGATTTTTCTCCTGCTGTGTTTAGAGAAGAAACTGAAATACTGCAGTCAGGTTTTCCCAAAGGAAGTGAGCATGACTTCCAAGCAATGTAAAATACATCAATCTAACAAACTTAAGGAGAAAGAAAATCAAAGGATTTAAAAGGAAGATAACTGACCATCTCACTGAGAACAGCCAACTATATGAGTACAACCAACACCAAGAGATTCTGGAATAAATTTCTGTGACCCAGGACACTAGTATGATGCTTTACCCAGCAGACTGAAAAGAAGCTTAGATCCCATGGGAAAAAGGATCTTAAATTAACAGAATTTCCAAAGAAATGTAGACATGTTTATTTTCTATAAAGCTGAGAGAAAGCCAAGGTTAAAGCATCCCATGCAGATGAAAGGGCTGATGAGTATACTTACATCCCTCCATTCACTGCAGCACCTTGGGGATGAGAAATTATGATAAAGTGCATCAGCCTCTGAGAAAGTGTCAGTGAGGCAAGCATGGCAGAGCTTCTTGACACATCATCAAGCAGGGGACTCCTATGGCACTGAAGGAAGACCAGCATCCCTTTGGATAACCTCTGAAGGAGGCACTCACAAACACTGGCAAGTGCACACATTCTCAAAATGGCAGAAAAAGAGTAAAGTCCTAGTAGAGTTCACTTCTTTCCAGAAGTCTTCTATTACCCTCAGAGGGACATTTTTCCAACTATTATCCATTGGAACTTTCCTTCTTACCATTTTAAATACAATGTCATGTCTCATTTCCTGCCAGGGAGTGGGATTCCTTGAAAATCTTCCAATACTTTACACCACAAGAAGTTCAGAAATAAAAGAAGAGGTGGTAAAACTGTAACTGAGCCAAAAAAGAAAAAAAAAACAAACCACTGCTGCATCATGGAATGCTAGCCTTGAGATGCCTAATTAGATTTTTATTAAAGGCAAACACACAGTGATGAAGTGCAAGATAGAAATGCAAAATGTCTGAAAGCAAATGAGAAAGTTAATCTCACGTTGATAAGATTTCTGCAAGCAGAAAGGGAGCTCATGCAGGCAACTTTCGGAGGGCTGAACATACATCTGGAAATTTTATTTGTTCAGTTACTAGTTGCTCAAAAAAATGAGGCATTTATTTGGTATACTAACAGCATTTACTCAAAAGTGTCATTTATAAGCATCAGCTAATTTTTGCTTTAGACTACTTCAGAAAAAAAATGAAGTCTGTACTGTATATCTATCTTTAGGGAAACAAAATTATTTCTGAATTCAGGAACTGCTCTGAGTTGGAGCAGCAGCTAATATCCTAATCAGAATTTCCTTGATCATTACTGAAGCAGTAGCATTTTGTTTTAACAACCCTTAGTCCTCCTCCTCCACCAGTATTTCTCTTCTAACACATTCTATTCTAATTTTAGTCTTTTGAGAAGTTTCTTTTCCAGATCAACCCACTCTTTTTCACATTTAAATAATTTTCAGTTTTTTAAAGAGCTCAGCTTTAGCAGGTGTTTCAGTAGCTAAGCAATAAGAAATCTCTTGAGAACATCTTCCATGTTTCCCAAATGGAATAGTCTGGAAGTTTGGGGAGAACAATATTAGGCAAAATTACCACACCATTTAGTTTGTAAACTGGAATAAAACACCTAAGACAAAGACACAAAAAAAAAAAAAAAAAAGCCACACTCTTCAAAGCAAGCACTTATGCTCCCTGTTAACGAATAAAGAAGGTGCAATTAGAAAGAGTTGTTACACTGGCAGTACCAATAATTAACTTGAATGCAGTAAAATTCAACAGAAATAAAATTAGAAGCTTAGCATGGAAGAAAATGATGCAATTCCTCCTTTTCTGAATTCTTCAGCTTCACTGCAGACCCAGGACCAAGAATGCCAAACAGTTTCCAACTACAGACTCATTTCAGTGGCTAACAGTGGAAAATCCCAGCATGCTGCCAAAGGGCCCATAGCCTCATGCACCTAAAATATGTTCACCTCATGCACCTAAAATATCTGGAAGCTGAACTGCAGCAAGGTCTAGACACCTGTATACTGTTTTCAAGTATCACCTCTCCTCAGTCAAAAGACAGCTTGGCCCTTCATGTCACCTCCAGCTATTTGAAAGCTGCATTTTTTTTTCCTCTTTTGGCTCCTGGAAGCTGAAAATGTTGTTGGACATTTCAGCAGTCGTATATTTTTAGTCTCAAGCAGTATAAGAAAACCCACTGACAATGATGCCTCTGTGCTTTTTATGGAGTTAGAGAAGACCTAGGAGATCTTGGCATCTGGTAGATTCATGAGGCAGGAACTTTTGAAATAAACTTAGTGCTAGGCATCGTTTACAGATTTACCAATATAGATATTCATCTACAGTCACAGGGTTTTCTTCCACATTTCTTTAGAGTGCAGAAACATCCTCTTTTTCAAGTAGCAAAAACAACCAATAAAAAGTTGTATCTTTCCTGCTATGCCTGTACAGAGATAGCATTTGCAGTAAAAAAAATGAGTTTGAGTAGAGCACAACAGTAGACATTTCTTATGTTATTCTTCAACATGACACATCATTCCCTATTTCTACTCCCTTTGCCCCTCTGAATTCTTCTAACCACGGAGACTAAAAAAAAAAATACAACCCTATTTTAAAGCTGTACTGAATACTTTAAAAGCATTTTCTTACCCAGTGCAAAGATTTCAGAGAAACATTTCTTCAGCAAATATTATTACCTAGGATTGCTCTAATCTAAATTTTCCAGATGTGAGATGTGTTTCAGTATGTACCTGAAGTAAACTTACTTGTAATCTTGCAGGAATTTCTTTTTTTTCTTTACGGTTTCAAGTATGTGTTCTCTGTCTTCCAAGTTTGCTTCTTTGTCTTCATCATGTTCAGGCTCTCTAAAAGAGAATTAACTCTGTTCATTCTCAGTTATGCCAGCTCCACTATGGAGAACAGCCAGGTAAAGAGAGGAAATACTGAAACCTAGGAAAAAGGGAATTCTGCTATATCCAGAAAATACTCTACAAAGCATGTACATGAAAGAAAGAGGTTCTCCTACATGTAAATTCATACCCTGCTTGCCTTCACTCCCTTTTTGCCTGTGGTTTGTTAGTGTGGGTGAAAAGACACTGGTGAATGAGCTGGGGTGAGTCCCTGAGGACAAGTTTTCTTCCTCTCGAATACAGCGGAGCTGGCTGCTATGGCTGACTTCATCTAAGGCCAAGCAGGCAAACACACCAAAGCAGCTGGACACAGATAAGCACATCTCCCTTACCTTTAACACAAGTTTAAAAGAGAACATGTATTTATGATTACATGCAAGTAATCAGAAGCTTTGGTTTACTCATCCTCACCAAATCTTCCTTTTCTCAAAAGAACCTTTGTCTAAGCATGGGCCAAATAAAGTCTGAATTGAAAAGAGGACGTGAAATTAGATCAAACTGAGTATGTAGCTTTCTCATTATCCCTCATGTCAGACAAGTCAGAAGCAGTTACGTAATTGGGCCTCTAGACTCTAGGCAGTGAAGTGTTAAGAGAGAAAAGCAATCCCAGGACTGCATGCTGGGTTTTGACAAATAGAAAAACACGGAAGTAGGCCAAGAGCTTACCGTTAATGCTGCTTTTTAATTGCACTATGTAAAAAAACCAAAAAAGTTCATGATATAGCACATGTGGCCAAAGGAGTAAGAAAGTGTATAGTGCAAGAAATGAAAAAGAAGTGAGGGAGAGAGTTTAATCCGTGGTTGTGTACTCACTTTTCTGTTAACCAGAGAAAGTGCACTTGTGAGCAAGGGTGCGTGAGTACAGTGCAGAGGTACAAGGGGAGGCAGCAGCCCATGAGCAATTGCTATGAAAGGGAGTGGGGGTGGGGAATTGTGCACAGTCCTTTTTAAGCTTTTGCTGTAAAAAATAAATAGACCTTTTAATCTGTGTTCTCCATGAAGCCTTCTCTATTGACCATTCATTTCTTCTTTCACTTTCCAGCTCTTTACCTCCTCTATATGGCTGATGAATATGCAAATGCATAATCAGTTCTATAATAGCCTATCCTTTCTAAAAACAGGCTATAAATTTGGATTCTAAGCAGCAGGTTTTAAAAAGACTATTATACTATATGGCTGAGAGAAGAGGCAAGACCCAAATACCACCACTGCCACACCAGAGCTCTTTATATTGTGTGTGAATGCAGCTAGCAGGCTTCACACAGCAGAGCCAAGAGCCAGAAAGGAAACATCTTCTGCACCACGTATTCCAGTCTCACCGCAGGCTCCTGCAGGTCACACGGATCTGGCAGCAGCACGCCGTGCTCTCGCCGGCTCTGTCACGAACTGGGTCCCGGGGTCCCGTGGGTTTGGGTTTTACTGTGGGCGCTGCCGGGGAAGTCCGGGGACCTCGATGTGAGGCATGCTCGGGGCCCGGCCCCCCAGCTGCAGAGGGGCCCCGCGGCCAGCAGGTGGCGGCGCGGAGCCGGGGCGGGGGCCGCCGAAAGCCCACCCCTCCACACGTGTGCCCGGAGTGGGGGCGGGATGGACACTGACACGGCTGGGACAGCGTCTGCGCCCTGCGGTGGGCGGATAGCAAGCGCAGCTCACGAACCTCCTCCCTGGCAAGTTCTCACATCAAGACTCGGACATCAAAGGCAGAGCTCTCACCCTGCTCCCACTCTAGATCAGAAGGCAGCTGGGCTACAGGCGGGACAGCAGCTTGAAGGCCCACACATTCCAGTCAGCTGCTTCCCAGCTCCCCAGGAGCTGCCTCCTTTCTTCTTAAAGTGGGCTAACAAGAACCCGATGAGATTCAGCAAGGACAAGTGTAAGATCTCGCACATAATCCAGGACTGCAGCACAGGCTGGGATCTGCCTAGCTGGAGAGCTGCTTTTGCCACGAAAGGCTGGACCAGATGATCCTTGAAGTCCCTTCCAACTTGGGATTCTATGATTCCTGTAAAATAACCATAAACTGTGCTGTACAATACTTGCATACACTTCCATGTCTGCTATTTTGAGGCCTTCCTCAGGTTGCTACCAGGCTTTACAGTATTCCTGGATGTTGTCACTGCAAAGTAGAATGCAAGACCTGTTAGGATGTTGTCCTGCTATACAAGAATTGAAAGCTGAAGGTGCCATGCCCAAGTGCAACAGCCCACCACTTCAGCTTCTGACCTGCAATGCAGTAAAGACTGGAACCCCACAGGAAGGAATCAGGCCCAGATGTGCTTTACAGTTCCCCACTCAGGAACAGATAGATGCCTTCAAGCTCCAGAATGAACAAGCAAGAAGACACCAGCTAGAAAGTGACTGCTCCTGCTCAAACTTTGGGCAAAGCAGAAACAAAAATATGGGTGCACTACCACTACTACTGTGCACTACCACTCGAGGCAGAGCAGCCAGGACATCACATTATACACAGGCTGCCCTATTAGCTGGGATAGTGGGAGCATCTATCACTCTAATAGGGCACAGAGGTGGGAAAGGTAGGAGTGATGTACATAGAACCCTCAGCAAATGTAGAAAGAGGGACAGAAACTTGGATCTGGCTCTAATCCCAACTCTTGCATCCTGAACACGTCACAGGTAGGGAATAACATCTGCATAATTCATAGGAGTCATATGATAAAAATAAATGTATAGAGGACATGCTATAATCCTAGAGCTATTAGATAAATGTGAAATAATTTAAAAATGTATCTTTGCAGAGACTGATATTTCACACTAAACCCCTGTAATCTTAACAAATGCGCAAAGTTGGATAGCCTTTGAACGTGGACATCACTGGACACTTTCCTTCTCCCTTTTCCCATCACCTTCAGCACAGATGTACCTCGCAAAGCAACAAATTCTGCAGCATCTCAGTAAGACCAGGGATGACAGGAGGAAGGAATGTTGTAACACAATTTATTAGAATCAGTTTATAAAATCCTAGGACCAGTTCACAAAGAGGAATGGAGGTCACATCTGACACTGAAGATGGGAACAGGGCTCCCCAGACAAGGTAAGAAGCCAAAAAAAGATGTTTGTTGGAGGTAACAAGGTCTACATGGCAGTCAGATCTGACAGTTCAGATCCTCTCTGGAGCCTTGTTTTCTTTTTTGTCTTTTAACTTTCTTCTGAGCCTATTAACTCACCAGTACCCTATGCCTACCACAAAATATTTTTTGTCTGCATCACTGGGAGCATATAATTTTCATCCTAGATTCTGATAATACTTTCACAAATATTTGCTTCACCTCAACAAAAACAAAACAAAACAAACAAACAAAAAACAAACAAAAACCACAAAACAAAACAAAACAAAAAAAACCCACCACCAAAAAAACCCAAAACCAACCCACCACCAAAATACAGTGAGAGGAAATATTCTGACCACAAAGTAAAACAAATTAGCAAACCAAGGCCAGGATCCCATAAAACAAGAACTAGAATACCAAAAAAACAATGGGTGGATTGACTTATAGGTACATCCCTCAGGTAATAGAAAACTTTGGATTCAGAAACACTGACAAAACACTGCAAATAAAGTAGCACTCTCCCCCTCCCTGACTCTAGGAAACAAACCAACCCCAGCACCCCAAAACTTGCACATCTTAGGCACAGGACCTGGAGATAATTACCAAAAGGGCTGCTGGCAGACCCAATGGTCCATTCAGAGAACATGCATTTGCCACTTCTTCCTGAATTTCATAAAGTCTATCTTCTAGAGCAGTTTCTTGTACACAATTGCATGTCCAATTGCAGGTTGTGGACCCAAGAGGAAGAGCAATATTCTCTGCAGGATACTTTCAACTAATTAAAATCCTTATTAACTCTTTGCATAAAGTATCATTTAAATTAAAAACATTACAAGAGAGGGATGTGAGAGTGGCATAAAGACAACATAGTGGTTGCAGTTTAGAAAACCTACATATTATCAAATGAGAATCCATGACAAGCTCAGGATATGCAGATTTTATGAAAATGGAAATGTATGGAGACTTTTTCCTACAACAGGAATAACTGTTTCCTGTGTAGGGGATGTTCTGAAACTATAGGAGGTAAGTTTGGAGATACTGACTATTACCAATTTTAACAGGGAATGCTGTCCAGATGCATCTATAAGAGAACCGCACCCGTGCTACTTGTATAAAGAGCAGTGCCATTTTCCTCTTTTCTCAGTACCCATGTTTGAATTATCAAAACACTCCTGGCAGACAACTCAGCATTTTTTCCATTCCCAAGTTTAAAGTGGTGGCAAGTGTTACTCTTGTTGGTGGCTGTTAAAGCCTCAGTGCATTAGTATGCTCAGATGCCTCCTATTCTCTCCTCACGTCTGACACAGTTAAGCTAAAATAAAACCCGTAACATTCCCGGTTATTACTGGACCTTCCCTAGCTAAAGGCAACAGAATCATGTCATTTACATCAGCCTTCAAAAGCAAAGCCCTGACTCGGGTTATAAAAATGAAATCTTTCACACTGCTCTTTGCTGGACAGCTTCTTCACGGTCTCTTTGTCTTTGTAGTACGGACTGAGTTGATCATACTGACTTTAAATTGCTTCTTTAAACTTTCACCCTCCACCCACAAGTCCTTGGCTTCTCTTCTCACTGATTATTGCACCCAGGAGCTGCAGAAGAGGTGCCTGCCTGCTTCTGCTTCTTACGGCGTTTGTTCAGAAGGCGGTTGTTGGACGTTTTCAAGTCTTTGATTTTCACCTGATCATAGTCCACCCTCATGGTAGCCAAAGCACTGGTCATCTCCTCCTGAAACCAAGAAAGCACTATATTGAAATCTCTGAGGCAGAATGCACGGCCACCCCACAGGACTGTCAGGAGATGAGTGCACAAGAAGGAGCCCCCTTTTTATGCTAAGGCCAGAAAACAGCTGAGCCCTTTCTGCTGCACTGCACTGTGACTAAAGGCTTCGTTCTACTCATGGACTCATTCAGGAGGAATTATTCACACAGTGTTCCACGTGTGAGCATGCAGGACCACACTCTGCTAGCCTGAATTGCACCATGTCCCTGTACCCAGAATTTCTTACTGCCAGGCTCTGGGCCTTCACCAGCTACTGGGACCAGGCTAATTACATCAGACTCAGAACACTGCTTTCCTTGCTCCATTACCAAACTAGGTTAGGAGCAACTAGAATAAAAGAGTCCACAGAAACTTGTGTGAAAATATGTGCTTCAAATTCACACACTTCCTTAGTTTGAATTAATGTTTAAGTGCAGGCAAATTCTAACCTTTTTAATAAGGTTGTGAACAAAAATCTGCTTAAGGAAATGAACGTCTGGGCATTTAGTTCAGGAAAGGGAAAACAATTAACAATTACAGGTATGTTGGTGGCCCAAGGGAATAATACCTCTGGGACCTCTACAAAGAACAAGCATAAGAAGTTCTCAGGAACAGAAATGAAGAAAGCTAAGTAAAAATATCTGTTTGATGTCTTTGACTCAGGAAACAAATGTTGCCTAGGTCCTCTGAAACTTTACCATTACATAGCTCAACAGCTGGAAATATACATCAGTAATTTAAACAAAATCAACAAAATACTCAACAGGAGTGTTGCAGTTATCAAGATGCCAAGCATTGTAAGTGCAGAAAATTCAGAATTAATTGTAAAAGCATGCCAACCTGATAAAGGCCAGCAGGAAAGAGTTAAGGCTTGCAAACAACTTTTAGTCTGCCCTACAGTTTCACTTTGCAGGAAGCATTCAACTGTCATCAGCACAAGCAGTAGGTGAGGCACCTGGTTAGATCAAGGGAAAGACAGATATATTTTTTTCTCCCCCCCTGCCAAATGTCATGACAAGACAAGGCTAAGGATATTTAAAGTTGTTTTACAATACAAAATCAGAGCAGAAAACCATAACACAGCTAAACCCTCCCACTCTGTCCCCCTACATTTTCATTGCATTCTTCACCTCACTGTAATGAACTTCAAACTCCCTCAATACTGCCCCTTCTCCTCTGTGGTTACACACAGTGGCTCAGCAGGTAGCAATTAATACCTTTGATCACAAACAGCTTCTTTGTTGATATTTGGCACAGCAGTAAGGCTGTCAGAGAAAGCTCAAATAGCATTATTTTTATACAGTTACCATACACTCAACTGTTCTAACCAAGACTCTCTATGCTTCCCTTTTATAACATGGTTGTATTCAAAACAGCCATAATCTCCAAAGAAATAAACATACACAGAGAAGCCAGCCCATTTAATCTTTTCAAGAAATCTGAACTAAGATTGACTCACTTTAACTTCATCCCAGTGGTCTTTATCCTCTTGCAGGACCCGTGCAGTATGAAGAGGAGTTGGTGGCACTGCCATTGATCTCTAAGAAGAGGGAAAAGTATCAAGTGTTCTGCAAAATCACATTTGGGAAGTGACTGCTTGTTCCTCTACATTGTGGAGGGCATAAAACCCTCCTTTGTCCTTTGGTGGCCCTCACTATTCATGTTTCCCATCACCCCACCAGTGAATTAATGTGTGAGTTAGGAAAGGACTCTGGTCCCCACATGACATTATCTTTAAAGAACAAAGTGAAGGACTAACCAGTGCTGAGTGTCTTGCACTCTGCTCCCTTCCAAGTGCAACCAATAACCCTGTGTTGGATAAATGTGTATACACATTTCAGATTCTAACTATCATTTCACTATTCATTAATCAGTGTTTTGAAGTGGTTAATTTGACCTTTCTCTTCTAGGAGCTGTGAAAGGAGACATTTTTTTATGTGTCTACATTAACTGAGACTACCAGCTCATCAGATCTTAAGTGTGCCCAAAAAAGGGAACTGCTACCATTATTTAGAAGTGTTACAGAGTATATTAACATTAGAGCAAGGCACAGTTCAGAAGACAGCACATCACCTGAGATGCTCTTTCACATAAAATTGAGATCTCTGCTCACCTGCCGTGAAAGATCAGTAAATACTTTAAATTAGAATAAGGTACAATTTCTAAAGCAAAAAGCACAGTTTCCTAACTAAATTCAGCAAGAATCATGGTATTTCTTGTTAGTCTGTAATCCAAACTATAATTTAATTTGGATATTCTACCTTTCTTATGCTTTCTACCCAAAATTCCTGTATACTACTGTGGTCTCCCACCCCAGACACAGGTGCACATCTAAGATCTCTATACATATTACTGTAAAACAAGCATTATACTGGGAACTGTGCTTAATGCTCCACCAAGTTAACAGCAGCACAGCAGCAGTTACAGAAGTGGAAGCAGAAATCATGACTCCTGTACCCTCTGGAAAAGGACCATAACTGGCCGGAGTATTGTTCTATCAAGTACGGCAGGGTCGAGAGAAGTAGAAAAACAGCAGACTGGCTTTAGTGGTGTATCTGGGCAGGTGTCACAGCAGATATGGCCTCATATCTGATGTCAGCTGCTACTTGTGAAAAAGATCTTATCTAGGGGGTTATGCGGTCCCTCTAAACTGACCATTTTTGCATAGTCCACAATAATGCTTCTGGCATTCATCTCATAAATAAATATAAAAAAGAAAGAGAAGAGACAAGCGCTCTCCTCTGCTTGTGCAAAGCATTTTCCCATACATATTCTCACTTAGTAATTTAGGAAAAGGAAGAACACAGACATTCACTATGTTGGTCATTCCCTCTCCCTTCACCTCATGGAACAACAGGTACAGCAGAAAAAAATGCCAAGATGCAGCTCATAGAGCGTTCTTCCAGGAGCAGTTTTCTAGCATGGCACTTTGGTACATAGACTTTGTCTCCAATCTCCTCCTTATTAATTAGTTATATGCATATTTCAAGTAACATGTGTCACTGTAGGTGGTAGCTTCCTTAGCTATTAGGCACACATTTTGTGAAATTCATTGCCCACTGACTTCTGAAACACCTCCTTCTTGGGGCTTCAAACACTTAAAGCTGGAAGTATTTATTCTCAACAGCGATTATGTTTTTATTTGGTTAAAGAAGACTTAAAAGTACTGTCTAGGTTCTGCTCTAGTTCTGCAGAGTCTTTGCAACCTTAATTTCTTAGCTTTCACAACTCTAAATGAAGACATCTACCTCCTTTATCAGGATGTTGCAGAGCTACACTCTGACATGATTCTAAGGGCTTTCAGATCTCCAAACAGGCAATACAGAAATGGTGACCATTAGTTATGCCTCTGTTTCTGCCACCTATCTCTGAGGGTCAGCATAGACAGAGAAAACACTATGGGAGAAAAGGGCATTCTCCAGCATGAGTGATTCTGTTTCTGAATGACGACGTTTTAGGCAGCAAAAACAAATGTGAGAAGTATAATCTATTATTTTGAGTGACACCTACAGAGCAGAAATGATATTCTGGAACTCGGCCTGGTAACTCCCGGAATGCTTGTCTCTTGTTTCAAATAATTCATATCATTTTATCAGAGCCTTTTTTTTTTTTCCCTCTAGAAAAATTATTTAAATGGAAAAGTCAATTTAACCAAGTCATAGAATGAAGCCTGAACTGGGACCATTAATAGCCCTGTGCACCACCCTATCTGGCAGTCTCTTGCGGGGCACTAAGCTGAGACCCTTGCTGCTCCTCCACACACTTCCAAACTCTGCCAAGGATGAGAACTCCCACTAAGCATAGGGCTGTGTTCACACCAACACAGCTATGCACGACGGTGCTTGAGACCACTAATAATAGCTCTTGTTAAATCCTGCACTGATGAAGTAAGAACATGCAGTTTATTTTTGTATTTTTAAAGAGAGTAACACATGCATATGCTGCAGAGTCAACAGTGACTGCCTTCTCTGAGAAGATATAGATACACTCGTCTTTCGCTTCCAAGAACACTACTGTGGGTGTCTCTCTTTGTGTGTCCTCTGGTAACACCAAGAAGAAATGTGGTTCTACAGGCAGATGACCATCTGTAGAGGGCACAGTAAGTTAATTGAGTTATTAACAGCAATCACCACCCTTCTCTTGCTGTGCTATGTGGAGCTACATGTAAGGTCTGCGTCTAAGAACTCATCTTGCAAAAAGAGATCTAAAACTCACATTGATCCAAGGGTGATTCATGAACTGAGAAACCGTCATCCTCTCTGTCGGGTCAGTCTTCAGCAAATGGCGAATCAGCTGTTTGGCTGAAAAACAGGACCAACATGGCATGCTGCAGTCTATGACTGTGCTCCTAAACATGACTCTGTTCTCCTTCAAGAATACAAAGACCTGCTGAATGAAGAAATTTAATTTTGTAGAACTCAAAACCACCTACTGATTGCAGTTACCATGTCCAGATGCCATGTACAGTGGGGCTGGTTACTATGATTAAAAAGGTAGAAAACAAAAACATCCAAAACAAGAGATAAGATAGAGAGATGATGAACTGGGAGTGTCAGTTATGCTATCTACATCACCAAACCAACTGTTTTGAGAGCAAGAACTTGAGAAAAGAGAAGCACAGGAACAGAAAGGTGCCAGGCTGCCTGTCGGAAAGATGGTGACAAGCTTGGTGTTACAGGCTAAATGAATGCATAAACTGATGTTTTGAGAAATGATAGGAGACAAAAACTAGAACAGGTTATGGAAGGGGAAAAAAAAAAAAAGTAAACTTTTCTCTGACAACTGAGAGGCCACTAAAAGGACAAAAAAAGTCAACAAAATGGATTGCACAAACAGGCTTTTCAGTAGCTTTCTGTGAACATGGCATCTGCCAAAGCAAAAGTACAAGTAACTGAGACATGAGATGATGAGAGTCTAGACAAGAGTTTCAAGAATGTGGGCAGACAGGCTGGAAACACTGCAACCAAGGGATGTTATTTGGGAAGACTTACATATAACTTCCTTGGGGTAACCTAGAAAAACTTCTGAATAACAGTTTCTCTTTTAGAAACATAGAATCTGAGATGACTAAATGCTTGTCAGAAGCTGCCAGAGGTACAAGCTGAGATTTTAGTTTGGCAAGATTGCAAAGGAGTTTTACAGCAGAGATTACCTGGAGTATGAAATGGACATGGAAACAAAGCAAGGGGACCACAAAAAGAACTGGTTAAGATAATTCAAGGAAGATGGAGGGGAATTTAGAGGAAGCTTCCATAGGTGATGCAGTGACAGAAATCTCAGATGAAGAAAATTGTGAAAAGAAGCATGACAAAGGAGGAGCAAAAGAAGCAGTCTGCTGAAGGTGCCTGACCAGCCTAGGAAAATACACATGAACTAGCTGATCTTAACAGGTTCAAAGGTAGAGGGCACCTCTCTTCAGGCAAGCACACAGAGACCCTGAACATTTTTCAAATGCATGTTCCCTCACCAAGTTACCCTAGCATTTTAATAACTGCTGTAATATGAACAAGACATTAAGGCAGACAAAATATTAAACCAGCAACCCAACAGCAATGTCCATGTTTTGTTAGCAAAAAATGACAAAGATGAGCCCGGAGGTTGGTAACTTTTCTCTCTAACACAATAGGCAGGTGAGAGTTCTAGCTTACAAGACTGTGAGTACAGGAGGGAATCAAACCCATCCACTTTCAGGACACTGTTTTGAGCCCATCCAGGTCACAGCTGAAGAGCAGCAGCTTCTAGTTAATGACTTATACAAAAACTTAAATCAAGGTTGACCTTGATTTAAGTGGTGGCTGGCTAGTTCCCACATCACAAAAAGCTAGCATGAAAACTGGCCATCCTTGCCGGCTGTATCAACAAGGAGGGCAAAGACTGAATGAGTTAAAGACAGTTTGCCTTTCTTCCAACTCTGCTTGCATTGCAGCTGTCCTGGCAGTCAAAGGAGACTTGGGATTAAAGACTTTTGTTTCTAGAGGGTTTAATCTTGGCATTCAGTAGCACTAGCTGGGATTTGAAAGTAAGTTTTCAGTAGTTCTTTACTTTCTGTAGTCCTTATATTGCTGGCTAATATCTCAGTTTCCAGTTCCTCTCTGTATCACCTTACCAAAAATGTAAATTCTAAAAGAAAGGGAAACAAAAACTAGGAGGGTTTTTTAGTAGTAGTTTCTTGTAAGCACTCCACCACTGCACAACACCATGCACATATTTAGCAGCAGCAGTGAGTATTGTTACCTTCCTCTGATACTTCAGCCCACTCTGGATTGGGAAACCCATATTGCCCCATTCGAATTCTTCTCTTCATCCCTGGAGAAATGGCTTGACCAGTGTTGGAGTAGAATGGAGGAAACCCACATAGGCTGTAAGAGTGGACAAAAGAACTCTTATAACTAGCAAAGTCCTTTCTTAAAAAGCCCCTTACAAGGGTATATTCTTACTGAGATTTCATGGTCCTAGTCAGTAATTACTTGTAAGGGTATATTTTACAATATGTGTTCTTTTTTCTGCTTATCAAGCTTCTTCTCAAATACTTACAGAATATATGTGATGACACCTAATGACCACATGTCACATGATTTGTCATACTTCTCAGGACCAAGGACTTCTGGGGCTAAAGAAGATTAAATTAAAAAAATTAAGAGATATTAATTAATAAAAATTAATCAGGTATTTCCTTTCATCTCCAACATTTTGAGTAGCAGCACTTCAAGAACAAGCAGTCAGAGCCATTAAACAAATGCAAATGGCTGCAGAACTGAGTAGCATTTTCTATTGAAAGTTCCTAAACACATTTAATGTAGCTTTAAAAAGGAGGAACGAAGCTGGCAAAATGCCACTCTTCACCTTAGTGTCTCTCTGCTCAATAAAGTACTAAGATTACAGAAAAGCAGAAGGAGCTACAGCTAAATGTGTGCAGGGAGACACTGCACCGAAAGAGGCAGGAGCATATGTTCCAGAAAGCAGAGCTGAAAGGATCTATTTGAGCTGCAATAAAATTTTGAGTGATGCCTCGGTGGAGTGTCTTTAGCTCCAGCAACTACACAACACTCTACTTTTCTTTGGCCTCCAGAGCATTTTATTTTTTCACTAAGTAACAAAATTATAGAGAAATACATTTAGAGGGGATTTGGTTTTTCCCTTGGGGCGGGTGAACTGCCAGGGAGCTTGATTTTGTAAGGGAATTGGTTCTCTGAACATATGAGCAATCATGCTGGTTTATAAAAAGGTGCTGAGAAGAGAAATGTCAGCTTGTTTATATACAAATATAAAGGCATAAAAACATATATGCATAAATTCCTTAACATTTTATCACTAATCCCAGCTTAAATAAATATAGAAGGAAGCATCAGAAAGAATATTGCTATTGTAATTATCTGCTAACAGTGAATAACAAATACCTGTCAACACAAAAAGCAATAAAAACTTACATCATAGACCTAATTCTTCCACAAAATTAAGCCCACATTCCTCCAAAGAACTTCCAAGCCTGGACTGCCTCATGCCATATGGTGAATGACTACTAACTCAAACACCAAAAGGGATGTGCTCTAAAATGAGTGCATCAAGGACAGTCTGCTGTGGCATTCATTACACAGTGCTTTGTCTTTGCACAAAATGAAGGCAAAAAATCAGCTGTGATTAAGTCACATTGGTCTTTTATTACTAATTGCTTTACTTGACAGCTTTAAGAAGCTTTACTCCTGAGGCAACAATCTCCCTGTTCTCTTCTACTGTACTAGGCAAACTAGGGGCTGTTTTGCAAGGGGATTCCCAAACAATCACGAAGCTGAGTTCAAATTATGGCTTTTTATCACATTATTCAGAGGAAACATCAGGATGATTTCACATGTAATGAGAAGCAACACATTTTCTTCCCTGATCCTCATTTGCACCCCTTGTTAAGGCTATTTCCTCCGCAATCAAGGAAATCAGAAGGAGCACTGAACTGTACTGGAATCAGACTGGGTTTGGGCTGGATCCCAGTTTAAATTCTGCAGTCCCCCTCTTTGAATTACATCTGCAATAGGAGACTTCCCATCCATTCCTTTGGTCCACAGGTGCACCATAAGGGGAGGGATGACAGACTGAACCAAAAGAAATACATCTTGGATTTCTTACCCACATAATAAGGGGTGTAACAGGGTGTCTGCAGTGCATTTTGTACAGTGGTTTCTTTGGCAAAGCCGAAGTCTGTGAGCTTTAACACAGTATCCTTCTCTTTCGATGTGTACAGCAAGTTTTCGGGCTGAAAGACCACCAAGAGAAAAAATAAGTTGGACATTGAAAAGATGTCTCTCATGAGCTGAAAGGTGAAATCATTCTTGCTTGGCTGGATCACCATCGGCATATAGGCCTTCTTATTTCTCTCACATCCGCACCATACAGAATGTAACATCTATGCTCAGACTAAAGATCAACATCCTTCTCAACATGGTATTTAGGAGAGCAAATCACAAGGCTCTCATAAGGTCCAAGAGGTGACAAGTCTGGTTTCAAGAACCTCTCGACAGTTGAATGCACTTACTAGGGTTGTTCCTTTGGATCAACACAAGTTGATCCGACAGCACTCTGTACCACACTCAAGTAGCTGAGGTGGAAGACAAGAGAACTCATCAACCACATTCTCTATAATCAACTGACATAACTAGATTAGGATTAAGTGAGACAGACAGTCCACTTCCTGCTTCCCCCAGCTCTGTCTCCTGAAAGCTCTCTTAATCTCAGTCTTGTTCCACACTCCATAAAGTTTCTCCAAAATCAGCAGTGGCACAGAGGGAAGTAGAAGTTCTTGTGCACAAGAGCAGGGACAACAGCACATGTCCAGAATCTGCAATTGCTTGAACTATTTTTTCTCAGCTATAAGGAAGCTCTGTCCTCTCTCATGCTAGCGTTCAGGGACATAGAGGAGGAGGAATGGGTTGGAAGGAAACAGGATATAGGATTACTAAGCAATTTGAGCCATTTATATGTTAGCTCACTGAGTGGGTGTAGGGGGTGATGTGGGCTAAATGCTTCAGTTTCTGTGTCAGATCCACAAAAATGAACAGAACTCTGAATCTCAAACATACTTTTCAGTAACACCAAGCAACAGCAGTTTTCCCTTCAGCTAAACACACAGAAGCATCTGTAGAAACTTCACAAACTCAGCACTGTGGAACCAATCAGGTGCCTCAGTCTGTCACTATGTGACCTGCTCTCCAGCACATTCCCTGACACAGCTGTATCACTGCGCTGGAAGTGTCTCAGTGCAGCTACCCTGTCTTTGCTTAGGCTGCATGCCCTACAGAGTGAAAACAAGATACAGTACTACAAATCCTTACAGTAAAATCCAGGTACCAATTTTAGGCTTGTTCCACATTGTTCACATAGTACTAGCTGAGATCTTCCTATTTCTCCCAGTATTTATGTGTACTATATTAAAGTGGGCTGGATGCATGCAACTGGGACTATTCCTCCCATATAGGCAGTTCCTTCTGTTTCTGAAGAGAATTTTGGTGTTTGTTTGGGTTTTGTGTTCTTTTTCTGGTTCGTTTTTTTTTAAGCAAGTATGATTTTGAAAACAACTAATAGCTGGCAAAGCCTATACACAGAGCTATAGCATCTAAGGTAAGATCACTTCAGGCAGTGTTATTTTCTTGATAATTAACTGGACTGCAGATTGCAAGTTGCTAGTACCTCTTTAATTAACCAACTATCAGCGGGTTCTTATGCATTCAGCACACAACTGGAAGGCATTAGCATATATGAATGTTGTGACATTTGACTAGTTACAAACTAGCTGTGAACAGATCCCTTCTCACACTGCCAGAGGAGTAGGAACGCTTTGACCATCTGACTATACTCTAGTTCTATTTAAACCACCACTGCCCATACATTTTTCTGTCTTATGTTCTTTTCTCGCTGCCCACACACCTTCAGGCCTCACCTTGACATCTCTATGGGCAATGTTCATCGAATGCAGATACTGGATGGCTGTTCCAATGTCTCTCATTATTTCAGAGGCCTCTATAAAGACAATTTTAGAGAAAGGTCACATTAACATTCCCACACTGCAACTCAGGGACATGCTTATGACTTACAAACAGCTTGTGCTGGAATACAGAGCTAGCGTCAAGACTAGAAGTCCTAAAATTAGCCCTAACAGCTGTGTTTTGGTTTTGCAAGCAACCATAACCCCCAGTTCCCTGGCTGCTCAGCCCCTCTCCTGAGCAGGCACCGCAACTGAAGGGTTGAGACTCCTGCTTGTGATGAGCTTGGAAATCCCTGCTTTAATTCACTCCCCAGAAAAGCAGTAAGAGCAGAGCAGGTACACAAGCAACATGCAAGACTCTGGAGAAAGAAGCCTCAACCAGGACACATGCCTGATTCTCCAGAACATGTCCTAGGTTGTCCAAGACAGAAGTATAACCTTCAACTTCTATTTCAGGGGCAACTGGAGGATCTAACAGATTTTCTAAAGACAGAGCAACGTAACAATGCAGTAATTTTAGGATAGGTCACATCTTCATTCCTCACTGACTTTAGAAGTTTTTCCTCAGGAGAAACAAAACCAGCAGTTCTGTTCTGCAAAGCCCAAACTGCCACCTCTGAAATAATATGTTTCTCAAACACAACCCCAGTGGGAAATTCTAGTGGTTGGTGAGCTGCCTTGCAACAGAAGTATTCTTGAAGTCTGGAAGAGTTCAATGAGATAGGGAGAGTGTCAGGCTAGGAAGGAGTGACATTCCCATTGTATTAAGTGGGCATTGTATTATATCTCCATTGGCAAGGAAAGAGTAACTCCAACCTGATCCTGCATTTTCTGCATACATAGAAACTTCAGCTGCAGCACTGAAAGAGAAGGTAGAAATTTCTGTACTGTCACCTGGAAGTCTTTTTGACGTGGCTTTAGACTGAAATTACACAATCTCAAGGCAAGGACAATCAGAAGGTAGAATCACTCATCTTTGGGGAAAACCTTGCACATCTCCTCCTTCCTGGCCCAGGACAAAAGCTGTGCTCCTAATAGGAATTTGTGGCTGAACAGCCAGTGAACCTGAAGAACCCAGTGGAAGAGGGGATCATACATCTCTGGAAAGAGTGAAGGTGTTTTTTTATTTAACATTCTCAGATGACTTCTGAATATTTAGACTGTTATACAATAGTATTCAATGTAGAAAACTCATGTTTTTTTGCAGAGTGGAGTCACTAATGACCATGGAACCCATTTTCCCTCTGGAATCTTCTATTTTGAAAAGGAGCAAGTACTCCTCAAAATGCTTCCTACACAATCTGTTATACTTCTTAGAGGATGCATCCCAGGCTAGGAAACAGAGGATCAAAAAAAGCCTGGCCTCTAGACTTTACAATCTCAGGTATGCATTTCTGTTCTTTTAATCACTTTGTCACAGACATTGACATTTTTACTCCTGAGCAGAAACAAGCTCTTGCCTGCTGTGAATGGGCAAGGAGAACCAGAGTCAAGCACACCTGTGGTGCTCTGCAAATAATAACTAGCAAACACAATAAAAGCTGGCAAGACTACTCTATTGCCAGCTCTGTCACTGACTTGTGGCAGGTCTTCTAAACTTGCACATAGTCTCTATTATAGATGAGCAGGCTTGTTTACAGTGTAGCTAATAACACTTCCTTTCAAATAGTACTCTGAAACCCTTGAATAGGGCATGTTTCATCAAATGTGATTTGCTTGTTATATTCACAGTGCACAGTGACGCTGCCTGAGGGACAGCCAGAAGAGAAATCACAGCAGGAGTTGCATTGATCATGTTAGAGGTAGTCTGGCAGGAGACCAGGAACTGGCTGTGATGGTTCAGAAGTGAAGAACCTGAGCAGATTTGCAGGAAGAATTTTCCTCTGTATCTGAACTTATCTGTGCCTGAACGTGGCTAACTCCTGATTTTCAGGAACTTTTAGAAACAGCTGTTTAATAGAAAGCTAGATAGAAAATAAAGTGAAGTAAAATATTAAATTACAAACAAAAAACAAATCAAGTAAGAATTCTTGTAAGGGAAAGGGGCAGAGAAACGAAGAAGCAATCTTTCACAAACTGAAACTTGTGATTTTTCACCTCTCTCAGTGAAAGCTTGATCTCCTCTCTCCTGGATCCTGCTAAACAGCTCTCCTCCCTCCATGCTGAAACAAAGAACACAAAACCCCCCATACGTTATATGAGCAGAAAAGGTCAAATTAACACCTAACTGTGCATCTAGATAATCACATGGAACCGTGGCAGGTACAGATTAGAAAAGATTACAGGCTGCCTCCTGTGGTAATGCTTCCTAAACATCACACACATTTGAATTGATGCACAAAACCATTCTGGTATGGAATAAATCCAAAACAAAACAGGACCAAGCGAATTTGATGCTTTCAATTTAATGTACCCTGTCACAAGGAACATGACCCACATAGCTAGAAGTCATATGCTGGAACTGGGAGGCTGACTAATCTTGTTTTATGTAAGGGTTGGAGATGAAGGAGAAAAGAGAAGGAAGCAAAGATACAGAAAAGGATTATTAATTTGTCCTTGGTGAAGACAGCAACAACTGTGGCATTAGAGACAAAGGAGAGAATAGGAAAAGTTAGAGTCAAAATAATAGCAAAAAAGTTCATGTCAGGTCATGGGATTCACATCTGAAGTTGGAAGCACTTCTCAATCAAAGCACATCATCTTTGTAGAGACATATCTTTAACAATTGACAATGTTTTAATGAGGAGAAATGTTGTGGAATATAAGGAAAAGCTATTTGCTGGTTAAGGTTCTCCATTCTTCTATCATGCAAGATGTCTGGAGCAGCTGTACATTTCCCTGCCAGTTTCATGAAGGCAACAAAAGGTTTGCTGTGCAAACCAAAATGGTGCTGCTGAGAATGCTCACCTAACTCTCATTTAAGTCAACACATTCTCCCACTCCCTCTATCCCTTCAAAGAGCAATGCTTGGCAGGGGGGCTGCTGTTGGTCCATACCATTCCATGACAATGAGGAGGCATCTCTTTCCATGATGTATATTCTCATAAACATCCAGGACGTGGACAATGTGGGGACAACCTGATGCTCGCCAGTGATACTCTACTTCCTGACGGGCTTTTGGGTTGTCATACAGGAGCTGTAAAGAAACAGAAGAGAGCAGTGTCAGTGAGCCAGCATCACTCTGATTTAAATTGGCACCTACATGTATTTCAGTTCAAAGATGGCAGCAAAAGCTACTCTCAGCACTTTCACCAGCCAAAGGATGCTGATCCATCACAAGACTTTCATCATCTCTGGGCTGTCCAACATCCTGATTGTGGAAAACAGAGACAACTGGTCCCTTGGAACTGGAAGAACCTTGAGTGGCACTGAAAGATCTGAAACGGAGATTGAGACAGATCTATATCACTCACCTCTGAACAGGAAACAGCAAATTTTTTCCTGCTTGTTTGCAGTACTTGGAAAAAGAGAAGAATGCCTCTGATAAGGACAATATCACAGTATCACAATATCACAGTATCCACCAAGGTTGGAAGAGACCTCAAAGATCATCAAGTCCAATCCGTTACCACAGACCTCAAGACTAGACCATGACACCAAGTGCCACGTCCAAACCCGCCTTGAACACCTCCAGGGACAGTGACTCCACCACCTCCCTGGGCAGCCTGTTCCAGTAGTGAATGATTCTCTCAGTGAAGAATAGTTCTCTCATCTGCCTCCCTTGCTGCTGGGAGAAGAGATGAAGAGACTTCTAGGTGCAGCACAAATCTTTGAAGTTCACTGTGATTTAAACCAGTGAGGAGTTTCACACTGCCCCTAAATGTGCTTCATAAATACTACGCAAATTTCTGACCCCATCAAGGTCTGTAAGGGACCTTTGACTATCTAGATGCTTGAACTTCTTTCTCTGTCACATGCAAGATCAGTTTATTTTAAAGGTGCTAATCTCTAGATGGTAGGTAAGAGCTCATCTTTCCTGCTCCTGCAACCTCCTACACAAGAAATGTGTCCCTGCCCATTTGAAGTCTGTATATGACTCTGCAACAGAGCTTTTGTGCAACAGGGACATACTGCTGAATCATTCTTTTCCTTCTCTGCCTTGTCTCTCCAGACATCACTAACACTTTGTGGCAGAGACTCTCTTTACCGCATATTTATATGGTTCCCACACAATATGGCTGTGATCTGCCTTTGATACTTTATGCCCTATAGTAATAATTGTTGTAATAATGGAACAGCAACAAAACTGTTGTCATATATAGCACTCCTAAATGCACTGAAACAGAATTTTAAAAAATAGCAAAGAACAATAGACTCTGATTTATCTAGCTTAGAAAAGGACTACAATAGCTACGGGGGAATTGTTTTCAAACAGGCAAAAAGCATCATTGGTGCACTACTGGGCCTTAGCCTGAAGCTCTTCTCACTTGTGTTTGCTATCAAGTCCCAGTCAAAACACAACTGCATGACAATTGCTGAAAACAAGTATTAACATGTAAACTGTCATTAAGAACCTATGAATCAGCCCAGGAAAATCAGATTGTTTTTCCACCCAATTGCCAGGCTAAAGCACAGTGGTGTCACAGCCATCTCTCAGTACAGTGAAACATGATGTAAAGGGTACAGCAAATTAGATGCAAATCCCAGCTTCTTTATTAACCCCAATACTGGGGGAAAAAAAGGCCTATGTTTCTTTGCTTCGCTATCCCTTCCAGCAAAGCAGACACACTAACATGGCAGGAAAGGCCTCTAATACTTTATAAAATGCTGGAGAAGCACTTGGGAACCACTGCAGAGAAGATTAAGAGGACTCTCTTCCTTTCCAGGCTGGGAACAGGAAGAATTACAAGGACTCCTCTGCTGAGTGCAAATTTTTGTATTTCTGTGAAGCAAAGAGAGGTTACAGGAGGGGACAAGTGACCTCAGGAGGGCTGCTGGCTCCTTAGCTGAATGGTTATAGAGCCTCATCACTGTGATCACCCTCCAGGTTTCCTCAGCTCCGCTCCAAAGGCTCCAGCATGACACCAGATTTTCAGCAGCACAAGAAGCTGAAGAAGGTTTCTTGCTGGGTTCAATGCCCTCACAGTCAACCTACTTCTACCACAGCTGTCATTCTGCACCCAGAGCACACCCTTTTGAGATGACTGACTATCCGCCTCTTCCTTCCTGCTCCAGCCTGGCTATGGCCTGATTTCCAACACAAATAACTTCCTAAAGAAAGAGATGGCTCCAATTTGGACAAAAAGCCTGTTAGTGAGTCCAAGTGCAGTCACTTTACTCCTTTCAGCCATTAGCCCATTCAGCAGCTTTTCCTTCACAGCCACTGTGTCCTAGCTCAGTAGAACTGTCTATCAGCATTTTCCCCTCTGCCCTTCTGAGTTTGGGCTGTTGCCTGGAGATCTCTTTAAAAGTTCATTAAATTACATGTGCCACAATAAAGACCAAAGAACCCTCGGGACTAACCAGGTCATTTAGAAAAGTATTACTGCCTGGATACTAGTGGATTAATGCCACTTCTGAGTAGGATGTTTCAAAAACCTTCTCACCTATCCTGTGCCACATAACCGTGTTAGTAATGTTAACTGCATTAACTGCATCTGTGTATCTTGTGCTTGCACCATGTGCAGAGATGTTGTTTTTCATGTTTGTTCCAAGTGCTTATGAAAACCGTTTCTCAGAACTGAATTCCCACTCTTTGAAGAGCTTTTACAAGGCATTTTGATACACGCAGTTTCTTTTCACTACCCCTACTAGCAAGTTTCTTACAGTCCTTGGTGCCAAACCTGAATGTACTCATGTCAAGATGACACCTGGAGAAGTAGAGAAAAGGAAATGCAAAAATAAAGAGCAGAGACATGTACCAAGCAACATCTGATATATCAACCAACTGTTAACCTTTGGATTTCTCTGAGCCTTAAAAATAAATCTTTTCTGTATGTCTAAAACTGGAAGCCATAACTCTACCTTTTAAGATATCTTAGAGACACAGACACCTGTAAAATGAAAGCCAGGCAGGGCTGAAAGCACCAATTTCTACAAAATTTAGGTGATGATTTAAAAACACAGAAATTCTAGTCCTATGGTGACATTCAACAAACTTGCGAAAAACATAAATGGATATTCTGATATCTTCCTTAACCAGTAGGGAGACTCTGCTTCTAGTGCTGCAGTAACTTTGACAAGACCATGACCAGAACCTCCTGACATTCTACAAAATCACAAAGGTAGTTGAGAACAGGCACAGAGTTTCAGGTAAGTTTTCCAGTAATACTGGTTCATGCTAGTTTGAGAAGAGAGCAGCTTTGTCGGTCTCAGCTCAAGGAACCTCCAGTCATCTCTCTAGAATTCCCACACAGTTCAGCTGAGTCACAGCTTGTCACAATGGGCTGTGGGCAGGAGCATGAACCAACCTAACTTCAAAACAAGGCAGAACCATCCCCCAATTTGTCATGATTCAATGCATGGTGCCCAGCAGCCTTTGCATAGCAGTGAAGGGGATGCCCATGTGTGTGGTTAGGCACCAGTTTGGAAGAAGAGCTGCACAGTGAAAAACGCTATCTTTGCTGGAGTGCCGCATTACTGACCCACTCAAAGAAGCAGATGAAGCAAGTATTAACAGTTATTCACAGAGAGATCACCAAAACCAGAAGCAATGGAGGGCAATAAAATGCAAGAAGTCTAGAGCCTTAACCCTTGGTGACTCACACACCTCTTCTCAGGTATGAAAAAGCTGGAGAGGGAAGAGAGCTGTGCCACAGAGTGTGTTCAGTCTGTTCCTGAGGAACAACAAGGCAGATGCCAGTGGACACTCCAGGACGCCCTGCTAATCCAGGGCCTGGCCAGAGGCCTGAACTCTCTAAGTTCTGGGGTAATGCCCTATCTCGGGCTAGTGCAATACAGATTCTAAGCTGCAGCTTGGAAAGCCAGTTCTGTCAAATTCTCCCTGTGGAGAATTTCTTGAAAGAAAAACAAAGGGAGACTAGAAAGTGACACAGTATCTTCTAATTGCTTTTTCATCGATTCAGTGTTGTGTAAGCAAGGAAGAATAGCAGGAACCCTTATACCTTAATGGTCTGATCTATAGAGGAAATGGTCTTCTAAGGGCTCCGGGGAGCGGCAAGTGATTTTCTGGACTGTAAAATCATAACAGAGAGAGAGAGAGAGAGAGAGAGAGAGAGAGAGGAGATAGCCATGGGCACAGGTATCACACAGGCTGAGGACAGGACACAATGACTTCTCTGTGACTTTCTCTTCAATCCACATTACATAGACTACTATTACACCTGCCATCTGTTCCCTACATAGGACATTAAGACCCTCACATAAGGTTTTTTTATTTTCAACTTCAGCGATTTCTCTTAGTTGCAAATAGGTGTGGTGCTTGGCTTAGAACTCAGTTCTCACGTGCTGCATGTGCCACATTACAGCAACATCTGATCCCTGCCCACATCTTTTATTTGCACCGATCCCAGGATCTGAACTCTCATTCAACAGACAATCAGCTTTGTCATCTCTACACTATCTTCCTCACAGGAAGACTTCCCATTACTAAAACAGAAATGGGACTTGAGGAAACTTTCAGTCCTAGGAGCCCTCAGCATGTAATACTGGGATATAGGCACTTGAATACAGCTGCAGTTATTTTTTTCTAGCTGAGGACAAAAAAGTCTCTGCTCAAGTATAAGTGGGTAAATGTCTAACTCCTTTGGTTTCTTTCCTCTCTGTATGTAGCTGTTACAAAAATGCTGAATCCTACAAATAAGCCTTGGAATCTGAATTCACACTGATGCACAGAAACTAACACCATTTGCTGCAGAGCAGCTCTTCCAGCCATTCTCTATTCAAGACGGGCTGATGGCAGGAGGCTTGGATAATGTTTCTTTCATCTCCTCCCTCCCCTATGCTACAAAAAGAAGAGGGAGGGGAAAAAAAGAAGCTGTCGGTACAGCTTTGGACATTTTGGCCTTTGTTACATCCTGATCATTTGCGTTACATCTATTAATTCAACATTAACAATCTTTATCTGTTTCCAGATCCCTTCTTAAAGGATAAAGCCATCCTCTGTGTCAGAATGCTAAAGGAATTGAAATTATCAAGGTTTTCTTCTTCACGCATCAGCACTGCCACTCAGTCAAGCTGCAAAAAGAAGCATGTGTCTTTTTGCAATGGCAGCCCAGCAAGCAGGGAAATCCACACATGCAAATCTCAAAGAAAGCACTGAATTTTCTCTTAAAATGAAAAATACCACACATTTCTGCTTGAATTAGTGCTGAAGCACCAGTCTGTAAAAACCAAAGTAGGCATGTGTGGTGGGTCATCACTCTATCTCTCACCTTCCTGCTTTTATTTCACGGCCACCTTAGGCTATTGGAAATGAAACCTGCTTGGAGACTTCAATGAAACAAACTGTCATCCTGATTCCTGCTGAGCTGCCCAAGTTGTTACTACAGCTAGCGTTAACTGGCATCTCCACCAGTGCTCAGGTAGCCAGACAGCTCCAGAGGTGAGCTTCTCCAAGTTAATAGTCAGTAGTAACAGTCAAGTAGCAGGTTTTGCAGCACTCCTGCCTGTGGATTCTAATAGTTTCTCTCAAGCTACTGAGCATTAAGGTCTTACTGTCTGCATGGAGGGACACTCCTCCAGCCATCTCTGCTCTCCAGTCTTCCAACCTCTACTCAGCTTACCTTTTGAAATGGCAAAAACTACACAGATTTTTGGTATCTTACCTGTGTAAGTGAGAATGGAGAGCACTCAGAGAGGACTGAATGCATGTGGTATCAGAGTCACACTCTGAAATCAATTTCCTGCTGACACACAAGGCTTCAAATTTCTTAAGCACACATTTTAAGGGGAAAATAGGAAAAAGAGCAGGATGGGTAGAGAGAAAACAGGCTAACAGGGAGATGTGTTTTTCATTAAGAGTGTATAGACCAGAAATACAGCAAATCTGCTTAAGTATTTAGCTCTCTGAGCACTCCTGCTTCTCTATCCCCACAGAGCACACACCATGTAAGTATTATTTTGCTCTGAGCCTCTCCCCTGCAGTGAATCAGCTTGGATTCTCTAAAATAACTTTGGTGTTGTTCTGAATTTTATTTATTGTAGCAGAATTCAAACCACCACGAGGCACTCAAAATGACTCTACAACCTGAGGTAAATAAATGAGACATGCCACTATTAATTCTTTAATTACACATGCATCTAGCCATTCACTCTGCAAAGGTCAACTGTCTTTGTTCATAAATGTTAGTGGAGAGATGGCAAATGTAGCTGCACTGGCAAAGCAGTAGGCCAGTGTAGATTTCAAATGTATTCCCCCTGCACATGTGAGGTTAGCATAAAAGGCTGGCACCAAAATGAGCAGAAAATGCCCATGACAAATACCATCCTGATAAATACCCTGATAATACTCCATGAATCTGTTTCAGCTGCAGTGCTGAAAGATGTGACTGTACATTCAGTCCTATGGGGTACATACAGATTTAAAAAAAAAAAAAAAAAAAGTTGTGTATTTTACTACAACCATAACACTACTTTGCATTTTAACATTGTGTTTGCTCTGCTGTGGATGGAATAGTAATTCTTACTGCTACCTTAAGATTCCAGCTATACTCAGTTGTGACAAGCTACAAACCAGCTACATGTGGCTTCCATTTTGTTCAAAATAGTGCAGCTATATTTTAAAAGAAAAACAAATCACCAACATGCTGTTACCAGACAAGAACATCCTCAAATGCTTATTTATACAAGAAGGTCTAGAGATCAGCTCCTCTCGCTGTCTTCTCCTTAGGACAACTTCCACTGCTGATTAGCTAGCACTGTGTTCAGTGCCAGTAGTCAGTATTCAGCATCTGGGGAGACCTGCTGCAAAGTACTTTCTGAAACCCAGACTCACTAAAAAAACAGCCTTTCTTTTCTTGGTTCTTTAATATGCATATTATCACCATTCGAGACAAAACAAAATTGGGAAGTGATCTGGAAGTCTTTCCACCTTCATTTTAAAACCTCCTCTTTCTCCAAGGATAGGTAGAACCATAGGATGAACAGGCAAGCCACAGGATTTGCGTTCACACTCTTTCCACATCTGGCCTTTGGTTTGTAGGACCTTGGTATGGCTTTGCTCTGGCCTGAGATGCTCTTCACCACCAAACCCATCATTTCCTTCCTTGGAGCAGGATTTTGACTGCACATACACAGCACAGGACACCTGGCAGCTGTGGCAGCTAAAGCACAGGATATTTATTCAGTGCCAATACCACGCTGCCTACAGCGTACTCAGGTTACCAGCACAATGCTAGATTTTTCAAAACCTTGTATGGTATAAACATCTACAATGAACTGGGATGATGGTTAAAACAATCTGTAGGTCTATCACATTTTTAATTTTAATTTCTGAGTTGGGAAAATCTAAAATCTCATTTGAAAATTATGACACTTTTTACTTTAGCTTCATCCTGGTGCCTGATATGAGGTTTGCCTTTAAAAAGGAAAAGAAAAAAACAAGGGAAAAAACTCTTCTGCAAAACCCCCACTCCTGACAGCTCTGAGTTCATGAATTTTGATAACAAGGATTCAGGTGACCTGGCTTCAGTAATCTCTACATCTCAGTCCTTGGCTGGTCGAAAGTAATATAGCTTGCTTGGGAAACTTTGCTGCTGAAGAAAATTCCAGTAGCACAAAATGCCAAGGCACCTCCTCAGATCATAAGCCTATCCAGCTTTCCCTCTGCTTTGACTTTAGCTACTCATAGAACATTAGAACAAATTCAAACTATAATCTTGCTCTTCTAGGTGTTTAATACCTTTATATGCTTGAATCAAAGCAAGCAAAAGATCACTTACAACTTAGAGATACACACTGTGGCCAGCAGTTCTGCTACCCTGATGTTGTCATTCCCCACAAGGACACATCTCACTGCATGGGAGTCAGAGTTGTCTTGGGGGTCAATCTGAAACTCAGACACATGTTCACAGGAACTATGGCCATCACAAAAACATCTCCCACTTCCTTTTTAACTGCCAGCTCTATTTCCTTACTTTTGCCTTTCTCCTGTGCAGTGACCTGTAAAAACCAAACTATCACTTCTCATGGTCATGAAATAAGATGAACTGTGTGTCTACCAGGATGAGACCCTCTCACACGCTTCCCAGTATTGGTAGCCACAGTAGCTAAGTTTCATCTTAAGTTTCCTTCCAATGATGTGACATTTTTGCCATGTATGTAGTTTTACACTTTTTCTTTAAAAAAACACCAAAACAAAACAAAAAAAAATCACACAATTCCCCCCCCCCCAACAACACAGCTTACTACTCTAGCAGTAATAGCCAGTGCACTTTTCTCACATTTTCCATGGGAAGAAGTGGAAAGAGCAAACATCAGCGATGTTACTCAGAGTGCTTAATGCTCCTTCCAATGCTAACAGCCATGACCCTCACCTGTATGGTGTAGGACAGCAGAACAATGGTACGTGGATCAGCAATGTGTGGACATTTTTCTTGGAGGAGGATGTGGCAGAAGACACAGATCAGGAAAAAAAAGAAGTACTAAGAAGATCTATGTCTGATGTATCCCTTCCCACTCTTCACGCTAATAAGTGGGACCAAAATTAACATGGAAGTGGTAATACTGAACAAGGTAGAAGCAAAATTTAGCAACATGTTTAATCTCATTAACCAGAGATAACAGCATCTCCAAGAGGAACCTGTGCTGCCTCCCAGGCTTCTATGTATTTCTTGCATGTGTGACTATAGTTATGAAGATTAAATCACTGAAGAACTTCCAGGAAGGCTTTGACATCCTTCCTCAGTACACTGAGGGGAGGCTCTTCAGGGTGCATGCTGAATTCACACAGTAGACACTTCCCATGCATCTGTCTTCTCACTCTGCTTTGCACCACAGTCCCATTTTTTGACAGTTAATACCTCCTGAGCTAATACCCCACAGCTGCAGATACACTTTTCTCTACAGCCCCATTTGGCAGCAGAATTCAGAATGACGACACCATCCTCTTGTACTACTGCCCACACCCCTAAGCTCCTTTTTATCTGACTTGCCCTCCCCTTCCACATAAGACTGTCATTCATTCATGCATGCATGCAAAGCTTGGCCAATTCTTTCTCATAAGTTGTTGTTCTTCCTCTTTCACATTTCCTTTCTCTACATTCACATTTGTGCTGTCACATAACCCACTTGGCTAAGCAGTATCTCTCTTCTGCTGCACCATTCACCTCAAATAATCCACATACAAGAACTCAGAAATAAACAAAGACTCCTCAGATCTTCCTTCTCTCATGCCACAGGGCTCATCTACTTCTTTTAAGCATCACCTTAAGGGGAGACTTGCTAAATCCCAGACATCAGTGGCACTGATGGCAACTGTACCTCACATCACACACAGAAAGGATATTGAGATTTTATCCAGTCCTTGGGAATCTAACTGAAGTGACTCTGGCCAGCATCATGTCACTCTTGAAAGCAGTTATCTATAGAAACTTACCTTGTCTTCAAAACCAAAACAAAAACCTATGACGGTCAGCATGGCTACCTTTAAGATTTCTCTGGTACTTCAGATCACTGGTATATATGTTTTTCTGACTCAGGTTTGTACAAGCCATTGGCATATTCAAGCAAAGATCTCTTAAGTCACAACTCAGTAGATCGTTCAGTGGTTGGTCATTTAAGGGTCCATCAGGCATGAAGATCCTTGGAACAGTTTATTGTGTACAGCAAAAAATACAACAGAAAATGGTGTGACTGTGAATGGATACAAACCCATGCAGCATTCAGCAGAGGCTAGAAATGCAAAGGAAGCCATTAAGGGGTAGGCAAATTGCTCTCCCAAGACTCCTGGTGCTTGTTTTGTTTGAATATGTATTCTAAAGTCAAGTAAACTAACACATAGGAAAGGAAAGAAAGAAAGTAGGAGAAGGGGGATTTCAACAGATGAAGTCAACATAATCAAGTGACAGTTCAGTAAAACTGTTATTTATGCTGCAGTTTTTATTGATTAATTTTGCTCAGTGCACTGGCTTAGCCATCCAGGGTTACAGCTCTGCTTCACCAGAACAGCTTAAGAGTCCAGCAGTCATAACCATTACTTTTCTCCTGAGTCACACAGCACATGCCTGGAGCAGCTAATGCCTTACAGCATTCACCACTTGATTAAATGCTCTTTAATATCCAAGACGCTGGAAAACAGACAGTTCCTGGAACACAACTGGGAGCTGCCAATTCAAACATGGCCTATCAGTCCTTCCCAGTTCCTTTTAGAAATGTTCAAGAAACACCATGCAAGCTGCCTCTGAGGAAGATCCCTCACCACAGAAATGCTTCATCCTTCTAACCTAAACCCCTCCTGAGCCATGGCTTCCCTTACTCATGCGAATATGTTATTTGTCCAGCTCATCCAGACTCCCACCCTGCCTTGTTGAGCATCAAATCCCTAGAGGTTCTCCTTCAACAGATGAGAATTTCTGCTAGTCTCCAGGTCACTGCTTCCAGCTACTCTGGGCAAGCAGATTTTTCCCCCCCCCAAGCTCTAGAGGGGTGGGGACATCTTCCCACTTTGTTGTCCACTTTATTTCAGCTTTCGGCCACCTTGTCTATGTCTAAATGGTTGGATTGTTAGTTAATAGTTGGACTCAATGATCTTAAAGGTCATTTCCAGCTGAAATGATTCTATAAAAGATTTTCACTATACTAGGATATGTTGTGAAGTGAGGTAGGAGCAGAAGGCTTCTTCCCCAATATCCATGTTCCATTTCTTACAGCCAGATGACAGAAAGCAGTCAGACACCAGAGGGGAAGAACAGAGCAGCTTAAATGGAAGAGTCTTTTTTTTTTTCTGCAGTATTTCCTTCACATTCCTGGATAGATTTCCTTTCCCCTCCTTCATTGTGTTGGCTGCCTCATGACTGCACATGCAAAAGGAAGAGAAGAAGGATCCCAGGAATATTTGGAATTCTAATATTTTGATGTCTTGCCTAAAGCAGCACCATGCCAAGAACTGTACAAGGGTCACAAAAAATGAGACATAGCAAAAGCACTGCTGAAAAAAATCATCCCAGGAATTTCAATCCTTTTCATCTTGCCAAGCTAAAAAACATATCCATTCCCCTCTCTGAAGACACTGTCATCATCCCCCAATCCCTACGGCAGTATCTGCTTGTGGTACACTGCACTATTGGCTCATTTCCACAAGTCAGCAAGCCTGAGAGAAGCCTGGGCTTGAGGAAGGGGGAGGAGGGAGTGAGAATGTTGGGGCAATGGAGAAAAGAGACTCCCTGGTCTAAAGTCACCTGCCTGATTCCAACTAATGTTAGTACCATGAAAACAGTTGCCCCATGTAAGTGTTAGCGACCTGTAAGGTGATGATTTCACAGAAGCAATGTGCCATCCAGTATCATTCTCATGGAGGTGACACATCAGGGAATCAGGCAAACACCCCCACACCACAGCCATAATAACGAACAGACTGAACTGTGTAGCTGCTGGTCTCCCAGCTGAGCTGATTCAACACTTCACAGAAGGCAGTAGCAAGGGGAGAAGGCTCTCAGCCATTACGCTCTTCCTATCAGTCAGGGTTAACAGATCCCCAGGTGGAGACAGGAAGGACAAGGGAAATGTGGAGATTTGGAACATTATGCAGAACTCCTTAAGACCTGCATGATACCTGCTTAACAGGCAGGGTTTGTCCAAGATCTGTCAGGTGGTGGTAATTTCAACTTCCACATTTATTTATATATGGTCACATCACACTTTCCCAATCAGTGGCCACTTTGAAAACTTTTAGAAACCATCTCTTGATTTCCATCTGTCATAAGATGAAGGAGGAGGGGGTTAGTTTTCCAAATGTGTTACTAATAGTTACTAAAGGAAGTTAAAAGGGTTGCACACAACCAGGAAGATACCAGCTCTGAGGAGCACACTAGCATCCCTACTGCCACAAGCTTCTTCACTCTCAGGTCTCTGTTTTGGGTGAGGGGGGAGAATCCCTGAAGGTCCACTAAAAGAACATCAAGACAGTGATCCATCATTCTCATCTTGAAACTGTACAGCACAAGCTCAAACCAGGTCAAATGCAGTCACTTTCAAAACTCTTCTTAATACTAAATGATTATACCAACTATCACAGAATCTTGAGACATTTTTCAAACCTTAAAGCATTAAATTTTAGAGCTCCTGAAGGCTCAGTTTCTTCTTAGCAGCTGACAATTATAAACTAAGAAGCTGTGATATTTCAAATGTGAGGGGGGAGGGTGCTCTGCCAGAATTTATAATTATCTATCATTAGCTGTATCTCCAGCTGCAAGATTAGAACTATTTTAGTGAAAACTAAAAGCTTCCACATGAAAACATACAACAGACTGGTAGAAAAGCATTCCTAGGTCCCAGGGAGAACTGACATCAAACCCACTAAGAGATTCTGCATTTACAGATCAGATAATCAACAGCTGGTTTGCCTATGAAGTCTGGTGCAGAAATCCACTTCTACATCCTTGCTCTGCCTGAATTAAACCACAGTCTTCCACTTCACTACTTGAGTCCTTGCAGGTCTCACAGATTACCCTTTGCTTGTCTGAAGTGTGCTGTCTTCCAATTTCCACTACTTAAAGCATAGCAGGGACACAGCTCCACGTTTCTCAGACCCTGCTGAGTGGGAACCACTGTCTATTTTGGGGTGGGTATGGCTACTTTTGTTTCTAATTAGGAGTTTTAACGTTTCTGGGGGTTTCTCAGTGCGGGAAATACAAATTTTTGTATTTGATAAAGTTTTCATGAAGTCAAAATACCATTTGCTGATTGGTTTTAAGGAAGGTATATCTAAAAACAATTATCACAAAAGAAAATAAAAAGTGAGCCATAACAAGAAAACCTCCTCAAGGCTATATGCCCTCATCACATGCAGCATGAGGGGGATTCAGAAGAGAGCCTGTGAAAACAAGACACCCCTAAGACAGGGTTCATGAATGCTGACAGAACTGAGACCTGCATAGCACAACTCTCACAGGGTCCCTTGGGGATGCCATGTGATAGCTGCACTTAGTTTCTAGCACATACACTGACACAGCAAGCACTACTGGGAAAAAAAATTGCTCACTTCCCAAAGGACTGTTACACAAATACCTATGCCTGCTTTGCACATTTATCCTTAGGCAAAAGACCTTAAGAACCTGTGACTTGGAATATGAAAGTGAAGCCTTTTTGCAGTTCTGCAATATGCTTATGAAGGTAGTTTCTAATACAGGGTGTTGCAGCCTCTATATCAGAAAGAAGAATTTTCTTGCCTTTTGAGAGAGACGGAATAAGGCTTGGCTGCAGAAACATGACTGAAGTCAAATGACTAAGGGCATATTTTTCGTGACCCAAATTCTGGCTATGCCACAATAGCACCAAAAAGAAAATAAAAAGGGGTGGGGGTGGGGAGAAGGCAAAGTTATAAAGCATATAGCTTCAGATTTTGATTAAGCAAATATTTTAGGAAGCTAAACTAAACAACAAGCAATCCAAGAAAGTGCATCAAATGAAGCAAGCAACAGAGCTCATCATCCTCCTTCAGACCCATCTAGAAACTTGAACTGTGACATTTAGCCACAACCCATAATCTCACCTCTTGATCTGCCCAGGAAAGGTCTGATTGCAACTTTTAAAGCAGCACAGCCTTCATGTCTTTGGAAGCTTGTCTATAAAAGATGTCCTTCTTTGAGCTCTGTTCCCTTGGACTATTGTGCAGGCCTTGGCCATGAGTCCCCTGCTGTTTTGCAATACATACAGTAGCTTTGTTCTCCCCTTGATGCAGCCACCCAGCTGTCTCTCATACCTTGCAAAAGGTGCAGAAACTGACAAATATCTGGCAGGAACCAAAGAAAGAAAGATATTTAAATCCTGGGATCCAGCAGTGCTCTGGCACTTCAGAGATGAACTTTAAAGATTCCAATCTGCAGAGACACTATCAAATTATAGATTGATAGACTATAAATACAGTGCTCCAGAGTCTTTCAGTACTCACTCTACATTTCATCTAGGCCACATTCGATAACATCATCTCCTTTGAATAAATGAACCTTCCAAACAACATTTGCTGCTGTCTGTCCCAAAAAATTCAGAACACCCAATCCATATTCACGTACTTCCTATCTTTGCTGTTAGCCTGTGCATACTGCTATAGATTTCTTTTTATTATCAATAAAAATCCATTGTGTTCACTGTGTTTATTATTTATTGCACTTGTAGCTCAGATACAGAATCACAGAATTGTCAGGGTTGGAAAGGACCTCAAGGATCATCTAGTTTCAACTCCCCTGCCATGAGAAGGGACACCTTTCACTAGATCAGGTTGCCCAGAGCCCCATCCAGAAATGAAAGCTGAATCCTCTTCTTTGTATATTCCCAATCAAATAAAAATAAATTAGCAGTAAAGCAGGCAAGACCCAGGCTGTTGTTTTCACTAAAAAAGGCTTCACTGAAAGAGAGGAAGAACAGTGACACTTCATTGAAAGTGATTGATAGTAAAGTAAAAATAACCCTAGCAGCAGCTGAGTTTCTGAGAAGTGTGTATTGAAAGCTGTTGTGCAATACGGTCTGTGCATGCTGCAGGGACTGCATGGGATGTGCCTGCAAGAGCACACCTTGGGTTCCTCTGACAGAGTAATTTACAGAGGCACTGCCTATGTGAACTACTATAGCATGGTTAAGCGGCTATGCTCTCACCATTAAGAGATTGAATGCAGGAATCTCAGATCCTTTTCTAGGTCACAGAGTTCTTTTTGGACACATTCCCCCTGCAACAGGGTGCTTTTGGCACAAGCTTTTTTAGAATCTCCAACACGGAGATTGAGAGAGGCTGTAATAAATCCTGACAACATAAATTCTATGCATACAGCATACCTCATTTCATCATTTTGTGGTTTCTCTAAATTTTCTCTGAAACATTTAATACTACCTCAATAAATACACAACAAAATGTTGCAGATGAAGAAAAAGAAAACAAACAAAAACCCCATTATTCTATCATGTTCTTGCTATCAGCAGACCTCTGTGATAACAAAAGAACCCCACAGATTTCATAATGTGATTTAAATTGCCCTCGTAAATCTTCTAACCTTGGTGAATTCCAGGATTAAGGTTCTTGAGTTATCTGAGTGTTTCTCCTTTTGCATATGCATTAAGCACAGTACTATTACACAATACTCTTCTCTCTTCAACTTCATCCTTCCAACAGTCAGAGTACAACCTGAACCTGATTGGGATGCAAGAGTGGATGTAGTGACAGGAATCGCTATCTGTAGCCTCTCCCACCTCCTCTTCACTTTCATAGAAAGTGTAATCTAAGAAAGAAGGGTCTTGTCATTACCAAAGCTGAATCCTACTCTCAAAAATATGGATTCTCAACCTGAAGTGTTTATATGTTGAACAATGACAATGAAACCAGCTCTTGAAACCAACTATTTTACAGTCTAAGAATTTTGCTTGTGCACAGAAAAGGGCGAAGCATGGTAGAAATATACAGGGCAAGACAGAGAAAGTATGTACATAGTATGGATCTTGACATTTACTACATCTGAATGCTTAGTTTCCCAACCCAAAACTGCTACTTTAGGAAGGAGTTTTGTGTATGTGAGAAAGAGTGTGTCTAGTTTTAGGAGTTTTGTGCATGTGAGAAAAAGTATATCTAGTTTTCACAGTGTGGGCTGTTTTTCTTATTTAGCAACAGCAAAACAACCCTGAAAACAAGAAATTCCCTTACACATCTTCATACTGATATCCCTCATGACTTATCTGCAGAGCTAAAGCTCACACATCTACTGCACAGACTTCTGGCAGTTATCTCAAGAAGTAGGTAATGACAAAAACACAATATAACTGTGGAGAAATGAGAGGGTATAAAACATTTTATAGCAATGAGTTTTACAGCTGCATGGTGACTGGAGAGAAAGCAGGAAAACAGAAGATTCTGGGATGGACTCCTGCCTGGACAGGAAAGAACTATGCAAGGCAGCTTCCTATTCATCTTGTGAAAAAAAACCTCAAACCCAACCTTCCTGATGGTTGCATTTGTACATCTCACCTCCTGCCTTAATCTCATCATCATCTTCTACCAAGCCTCATTGCCCAAACTACTTTTATTCCCACCCCTTGAAACCAGTACTAGAACCTTGGTTCTTGTGGTCTGTTTCTCTACCTCCAAATCCCAGACTCCAGCTACATTTTTCCCCCCCTCCCCATTCTCCTCAGCTCCCTGTTTCTGCCTATCAGGACTCCTTATCCAAACTAAGCCCTGATCCTCTGCTCCCCATCCATGACCTTATTGCCCTTGTCTCTGTGTCCTGGCTGCTCCTTCAGTGCTATCCCCTCAGTAGGTCTCATTCTCTACAACTTCCAGGCCTCAGTTTCTCCACTCCCCATTCTCTCTGCTGGTACACAGCAGACCTCTGTTCCACCATGCTTCTGGGGATAGTGGGACAGTCAAAAAGGCTGGACTAGAGATTGCTTCTCTCAGTAGCTGTGTCCAGAGGCAGGACAGATTTCAAGAGCACAGGGAGTCAACCCCTGGAAAATACCTGCTCCACTGTAGTCTGTGTCACACCCAGAGCAAATGGACTTTTGGAAAGATAAATATTAAAGCTACACATATCTCTAATGATCATTAAAGATTTAGAACTTGGCTGAACTTGGGATGGTCTTAAGGGTGACATGGCAAGATACCCCTAGAAAAAACCTCACTCCTCAAACTTCAACTCCAAGCAGCAGACAAATCACTAGAAACTTAGTTTGTCTTTTGTAGGCAAATCAATTGTTTCTTTGCCTCAGTACTGGAAATAGTTGAAAAATCTCTGCCAAAACAACTCTTGCAAAACAACTTCTGTTCAGTAGAGGAAATAAAATCCTTCAAGGCTGTAGAATATTAAGATGAGAGGCCATGTGGCAGTCACACCAGGAGCCTAAGCTGTGAGCCCTCCCTAGAGGCAAGTGTTTTGTCTAACCCAATTCTGTGTCTTTCCACAGGCATAGTAGAATTCCCTGGTAAGAGCATGCAAACAATGACCTCACAATACCATAATTTCTCCTGATGTCTACCTCTTTTTTTTTTTTTTTTTTACAAGAAGTTTATCACATAAGTCACAGCTCTGATGGCATCACCAAGAAAAACCACTCTCTTAACAGATACTATGTCTGAGCAAGGACCATGACTTTGGTGGCTATTTTTGTTTCTTTCCACTATTAATTCTGATACTACCTGATAAGCTAATTACAGCAGAAAAGTAATCAGTATTTCATCCAAGATGCCTTTTCCTGATGCTGCCTCCAGACCATATATGTTCAGCTTTCATCATTGCTCATCTTTGCAAGCACGCATTATCCAGACTGATAATGGAATGATTCGGGTGGTTGATATTTCCCCATCTTTCTTGCTAGGCAGTAGCTGTCATCAATGCTGAAATCTGCAAGGTGCAGATGGTAGCTCCATCCACACATTAAGTAGCTCTAACACCAGCACTATAGTAGCAAATCAGATGGTCCCTGACAAATCAAACGTAATTGAAGGTCTCCAAGTGCAGCTGCATAGAATGCTCTTAAACTTTTTAAATGCTGCTGTGGTGTCCTTAATTAATCCCCAGAAGGAATAAACTTGTACAGGAGTATCAGTCTGCATCATTCTCTGTGCTGCTTCTCCCATCTCCTGGAGAGCTTCACTTCCACTTCAACTTTGCAACACCAATAATTAATAACTTTGTTATTAATTCTGCACCTTTTACTTCTGCTTGAAAATAATTTTCAAAACCAGAGGAATTAACAACTTAAATCACACCTTACCATCTTTCACTGTAACTTCTTTATTTGCTTTTTACTGGGCAAACTGGCTGTAGTAAAGAATCCAAAGAATTGAATAAAATACTTTCTAACTTTCTTAATGCCTGTTCAAACCCATAATCAAAGCCAGGCATTATCTTTATTTCACTGTTATATTCCACAAAATTGTGCCACTGCACTGCTTTTGAAAAAAAATATGCAATTTTCCACTGCTCTGATTTTGGTTTATTTTAATTAAAATAATAAAATCAATAATTCTTAAACTCACTTATCCAATTGCTCTCCTCTTTCAGCAATGGTCATTATCCCTGTGTCTTCCAATCCCAGGAGACTTATTAGTTGGTTTTATTTTCCTCAGTTCTTTGGGGCAACACTAGGTCATTTGCATGCCTTATTTCTTTGTTGTACTAACTCTATGGGTAAGTAATTTGCTGCTTTCTTATTCTCCCATTTCAAGCTAGCAATAAAAATGGGTGAAGATAGAAGATATTTATTTCACGCTTGCTTACTTTTGGGGCAATTAACAACAAATTACATTTTAAGAAGAGAATTTTAAATACACGTAGTCAAGCTGAAGAAGTCTGAGAGTATTTGGGCAATTCTGCAGTAGGATTTTTATAATACTTAATGTCTCTTTCTCCAGCAGGGACCCCAATTCAACAACAGCAGCAAGAACAGAGAAGCAGGCTGAGGTAGAATGTGTGGAAGCAGTTCTTGGAGCAGCCAAGCTTTCTGGAAGGCAGTGCTAACAGTTGGCTCATGTTTTCCACCAGCTAGCTACAGACACTATATAAATTGTTACTCCTAGCACAGAATGAGATGCTGTAACTTCAGGTTGCAGTCTTTGGTACCTGTATTCAACTTCAGGTTACTGCCCTCATGCTAAGAGCTTGAGTTGGGCACATCTTTATTATCTACGAGGTCATGATCCCATATCATCTTATCAGTTTACTTGCTCCTGCACTTGTATCTCAGTCACCTCACCAGAGAAACCATTTGGGAGGCGGTAGGGGATATGCTATCCTAGGAGACTTCCCTGACTACATATTAGGGAAAACAGAGATTAGTGGAAAGCACATGCACTGAAAGAACAGATACATCCCAGAACCTTCCCTTCTTGTGTCATCAAAGTCTGTCCTTCACAGGGTCTGTTCTTGCACTGTTCCCCCCCCGAGCCATGCCACACAGCCCAACACTCAAACTCATAATACAGCCTAGTGGGGACTGGGCACAGAAGATAGTTGCCTGGTGCCTTTTAAAATTGCACATGAAAGCAACAACTGAATGTACAAAAGTAATTTGACCAAACAGCAGAAGTGCTGGGTAAAGGTGCCTCATAGCTTGTCCAAGGCTCCCATAAGAGCATTCAAATCGAAGCAAGTAACTAGGTACAACTGGGTATATTCCGTTCAGTAAAATCTTCACATAACCAAATTTTCCTGCTTACACTTTTCTTGGATTTTTTTTTTAAGGTGCAAATTATAATCCTGTCTGGATATATAGCAAAATGTAAATGTTGAAATTGGAACATAGACCTCCTGGACTCAGTGTTAAATCACAGATGCCTGGGTTGCTGTAAGGCCCTCAGAAGCAGAAATTCTGACATATAGAAGTACCACACCATCTATTTTGAAACTACTTTTTCCTACATCCTTGAATTATATCATGCATGGATGTCTGAGTACTTCCTGAAAATGGTAATGCTTACTAACTTCTATTTTCACAGCCACTGAGAAAACAAATATAAGGCTAAAACTGAATTCCTAATTCAAGCCAAACTCCAACAGACTTTTCAGGGGGAAAAAAAAATCAGAAAGGAATCTAACATTTTTGGTTTAGTTACTCATCCTACAAGTTTGATTTTGTTATATATTTGTGGTTACTAACAAGCCTCTAGTGGGCTACAGTTCCCAGTAATTAATGTTTATTTGTTCCCCTTTTTTGTAAATACTATAAATTTTGGCTGTGGTGTTCTCACACAAAGATATATACAAACATCCAAAAAGGGCAAAACTGTGTATTTTATTTTGAGCTAAAGCAGCAGTTTGGGAAAAGATTAACAGCAAATTTAATCACTTGTCAGAAGGAGGGTTTCCATTTATTGAACAATGAATAGATCTGAGAGAAGAAAAAGGGGGAAATTGTGAAGAGTGATTTCCCCTCATATAATTTCTAATAATAAAATGGAAGTTTTGAGGTAGAAGGAAAAAATGACATTTACTGACATTTAGCAGTAAAAATTTATTCCTTCCGGAGAATGAATAGCAGAAAAAAAGTGGGGGTGGAAGAGAAGGGAATCAATTTCTGCCCTGATTACACAGAAGAAAAAAGTTAAAAACCGTGGAATAAACTGAATGAAAGCACAAACCCACAAGTATTTGCAAATGAAGTTCTCCCAAGCATGGAGGAGGCTGACAGAGGTCCCAGGAATATTGATTTGGGGCTCCCTAGAAATATTCCCTGCAAAACAGGCAGCTACAAACCATTAATGGTAATCAGTCACACTGAACTGATAAAGACAACATTGTTCTTAATGTCTCAGTGGCAGTAATTAGTGACCAATACACACTATCATGCAGGTGAGAATCTACCCAAGATGTTAGTTAGTTGTTTATTTAGGAAAATGTGTTTTAAATCTAATTAACCCATTTTAAAAAAGAAAATATAAAAGAAGAAAATCCCCAGGTATTTTGTAGTAAGGTCATCAAATCAATCTGTGTAGATGCAAGCTTCAATGCCAGATATCAGCCAAGATTTCTGTATGATCATGCAACAAAATGTGCTCTGGAATCTGAAGATTGACTACAGTCCAAAGGTATAAAGAGTTTCAATGAATAACTTGCAGATTCAGATTAAATGTGGTATGAAAGTGTAAATTATCTTTAATAAAGTTAATTTATTTTTTAATTAAAGTTTAAGTATTATTTGAAGGTTTGAACAGACGGCTGAAGGCAACTCAATGCAGCCTGATTCCTCGGTATGTTCACCACATTAGAAAAGCCATTCCTCCTTTGAATTATTTCAAGTTAAACAGTTGAAATCAAGGGAGTTCTACTCCGGTGAGCCCTTTTATAAAAAAAAAACCAAACAATCTGCTGTTCTAAGGAGCTTTGAAAGAGATCATCCTTCAGAGAAGGTGAGGAGCCTTTGGCTAATAAGAAGCAATCATAACGCGAATCAAGGTTCCATTTCGATAATATATTAATCTCAACCAGAGAGCATTTAAGACTCTTGTACACATAAAGGAGTAATGACATGCAGCTGTCTACTGGTAATCCCCTGCACAGCAGGAACCCAGGTGAAGACAGAACAGATTAACAGAATTCATTTTTAATATAAAGCAACGCAATGATCCTCAGCGATGTAGGTGGCATGTTGTGCACATGACAAGCTGGTGACCAGTGGTGATGTTAGCAATACTTCCCCCTACCAAGCTACCCCTATTTTAACTTAATTAAATGCAGGTCAGGAAATCAATTTTAAATCACAAAAGTGACCACTTTGGTCTGCTGAGTCAGACCATCCTCGAGAACTGGAGATAAAGAAATCACACATGGACCATGCATGACTTGTGTTGGAAAGCATCTGTCCAACACACAATACCAAGTCTAGCACACTGCTCAGATGTTCCAGTTTAGAAAGTTTACACAAACAAAACCAGAGAACACTGGTCTACTCGTGACCTTTGATGCTTGGGATAGAGGGGGAAAATGACATATTCAGCAGTACCACAGATGCTTTCCCATCCCATCCTTGGAGGACTGCCACAAAGACTTTTCTCACACTGACTCTAGGCAGACTCCAAGATCAGACCATTCTTCTCAAAACTGCCCTCCTGTGAAACAGGCTCCTTTGCTAGTGGGATGCAGACAAATCCCCACTTTAGTTTTTAAATTAAACAGTCCTACACAGTTACTAGTTCATGTTGCAAAAAAATCAAGATTGTCACAGATACCAAGAACCATTTTAAGGTATTTTGATTTAACAGTCATTATTTCTGTGTTGGATGTTTCACTGAACCAACACTTGTGAGAATTTTATCCGTATTTCCCTAGTGAGATTTGGCTTTTGTGCACAAACACACAACACTGTAGTTGTTCACTCTCCCTCTGACCTCCGCAACAGTGATTCAGACAGCAGAGAGGTGGGAAAGACTCAGAATTAATTGCTCTTCTATCAGGTCTTTTATCAATAATGTATATTGCTGTTTTCTCTTCCTCTCTACTGAAGAAGTTAGTTTTTGTAGATCTTGAGTGTCATGTCCCATTTTTCAACAGTAACAGTCACACGGGCCCAGCCCAAGCCAAGGCAGTCACACTCACCTGCCAAAACAGAGGTGTGCCAGGCAATCAGGGTTTCTGAAATGCAACTAGAATTGAAAGTCACTCTCACACTCCTGCCTTCAAGAGGCCTTTAATCACACCATCTCAGCAACAGGAAAAAGCTATTACAGAGCTTAGAGACTGGAGGAAAATTCCACTTGATACCAATTCACCAGAACTGAGACTGTTTCTAAATTAATTGACCTTTCCTCATCCACTGCTCTCACTATCAGTCTGGTTCCCTGCACTCTGGTGCTGGAAATCCTGTGAGATGCTACTTCATAGGTTTTCAAACATAAAGAACTGAAAAAAAACACCCAACTATGTGCTAAATTGGGCAAAACACACAATTCCAGCAGACAAGGCAGTTAGCCAAAGATTTTTCCCTTTGTAAGAATGACTGGTGTACCATGAACTCCTATGCAGAGCCAGGTACTTGTGAAGAAGGTTAAAGGAATAAACAGTAAGACTACAACTAGCTATGGAAAGTGGCTGTGATTCTACTCTAAATTGCAAATACAAAGCTTAGTCTTTAGAAGTCATTAATGGGTCTTCAAAAATTGAGTTAAAGCTGTATCTGCATTTGGGTATGTGATTTTATCATGTATTTGAGCTGCTTTAAAATAGGCATTAACTTCCTATTTCTCTGAAGCTTCAAATTCAACTTCTGGTTTTAACTGTCCAGCAGTGGCTTTTTACTATAATTTCCATTAAAGGTGCAAAAAAACCAGCGGAAAGTGATTGAAGTTTCAACATGATACTGTTTGCCTTTCCACAGCCCAAATCTGATAAAAGTGCTTTCCTGCTCTGCCCTTTATAGGAGGGAAAAAATAAAGATTGAAGTATGAATAGTCATTGTAAAAAATCTGTTTCACTTTATGTTTACACCCTGGTTTAGACAAGAACAACCTGCCCAGGAAGACACACCCTGACACGAAACTATTATGCAAGTGATCAGCATTACCCAGAGCTACAGCCATCTGCAAAGCTGAGATCAAAGCTCCACCTCCCTCTCCTTGGACAGGATGGTACTTTACACTTGAAGCAGCAACACATCTAACACAAGACAAACAGTAAGATGCCTTCTGAAGCTCCAAGTTTCATTACATACCCTGATGGGTTTGTAATTCTAAGTTGTAACAACAGGATTGAGAAGACCATGGCCACGTTTACACAGTATACTGGAACTATGGGGGTTTTCACCACATTTGTAATACTCAGATAACTACTTTTCCTCTCAAGGTCTTCACAGAATTACAACCACTCATGTAGTAGAAAATACTTTTAAACAATGCCATTTTCTAAGGTCAACAGGAGTGAGGCTTTCCTCTCTTAAGAGGGTGGGTCCCTCAGAAAATCCATCTGAGCAGGTTTAAATGAAGTAGGTTTCACGTTACTAGGCAAGATAAAGGACTGATCATTTTTCATGTTATCATTCATAAGCAGACATTGAACATGGGTCAGAAAAAATAGTGCTCTACTCTCTCACAAACTCACTGCCACAGGCTTTCCATGTATGCAAATGCTATTTTGTTCACAGAAAAAAGCAGACAACAGAGCAGCGCCCTTCAGAACAGAGGGTTTGAAAGAACAGGAAGCTTCCAAGCATGGAGGAACCACCAAGCCCTGTCACCCTCCCAAGCGTCAATTTTTGACTGTAAATTGATTGGAAAGGGAAGAGTAGAACAAAATGAAAGGCTTTTACTCTTCACAAAGACAATGGAGACGTTGTACTGTAGTGTGGCTGCAGCAAGGGCCTCTACCGTGTCACAGCAGCTGAGCCAGAAAATGCAGCCCCCTCCTCTCCCTACCTTGGAGCACTGACATCTTTGGTGTTAACAACTCAGTTGCTGTGGAAACCAGACTGCTTCTGACAAAGCCACATTGACTAAAAGCAACATGTGAGAAAATGCAATAAGGGCCTGAGAGAAATTAATCCTTTACAAAACAAATAAATAAATATGTTACATTTTTGGTTAAAAATGAAGCAAGTAGAGGATAGCATTTCTCGGTATTAGAACTGTAGGCAAGGAGAATACTGTCAGCTATGACAGCACTGAATGCCAGGCCTTGTGGCACTGAAAATGAAATTCTAAGGCCTCTTCATCCCTGAAATATGTGGCAGATTTGATGCTAAGGAATCCCAAGAAGGATCCAGGTGTGCAAGATGGCTGCTCCCCATCCAGCTTTTAGCCACTCTCCTTTGAAAACAGAAATAAAACCCAAATCCACATGACGGTGTAACAGAAACCAGCTGCAGTTACAAATCACTGCTCAGGTGATTTCATAAGGCTTACAGCTGATTCATGCCTCAGCAAACTACTCGCCCCAGCAAAAATTTCACCACACGGGAAAGTTCGGTGGATAAAGGGCATGAGTCACTCCACACCCTCAAACAGTTTCCAAACAGTTTATGTATTTTACAACTGCTGTCCAAAAAAAACCAAAAAGCCAACCACACAAAAAAACCTAAACAAAACAAAAAAACTAAAACAAATAAAATGAAAGGTTTCCTGAGCTCTCCCCTTGAAAAGGGCTTCATAAATCTGTTCTCAGCCCTCACAGACTCAGATCGAAGAGGGGCCTTAGGGCCTGTTACTTGGAATGCCAGTATACTTCAGAGGGTATTCAAGGGGAAAAAAAAGAACAATCCTGAGAAAAAGCCCATGGAGGAGAGCCAGAGCCTGGATCGGCAAGACTTAAGATCTATCAACAGTGCAACTTTAATAAGATTGGCTCCTTAGCCAGAATACCTGAGATTCCTCATAAAGGTGGCACAATCAGGGTGGTTTGTTCTGGCTTTTTTAAGCAAGCAAACTTTTCTGGAGTAAAATTTAATCTTATACATATTCAGTAATTGCTGCTTCTCTTAAGACAGACCACGAAAGCATCAGTGCAAAATGCCAGAGATTAAAGAGATTCAGGAACTAGGAGGCCACGCATGATTTACATGCTGAGCAAGAATTCTCTCCCCATCACTCCCAAGGTATTAAAATGCTGGAGCGTTATAGCTTAATCTCATTTACGGAGCTTTGAATCATCTTAAGTACTTAGGAAGTCTGTATAAAATACCACAATCCACGCAGTTTATACACTCTAATCCAGACAGACTGCACCGCCAGCTTTCACTGGTGATGACTGAAAGAAGTTCTCACGGTTTTCCTGTTAAGTAAACAGGTCCAACACCGGCCACATCTCTGCCACTTTCCTCTTCATGAGTGTCGGCACTTCTCATAGCTAAGAGCCACAGCACAAAGAGCTCCAACAGCTCCACTGCACCCAAAGAACCGAGGACTGCTATGCAGAGCTGCTATTCGAATACTGCACATGATCCCAAGGTCTGGCATTCCAAAGGCATATTTAGCATGGAAAAATTCCAGAACAGGAAAACATGCACATCATATGAGAAATGGGAACTTTTTCAGGGCCAAGCAAATAGTAACAACAAAAAACATTTAGGGATGCAAAATACTGCATATGATTAGGTAAATAGATACCCTTTTTTTTAATAAGAAAAAATAAATCACTGTATAGTTAAGAGATTAACCCTTAACAGTCTTTATAAGCAAAAGATTCATGTACTAACTTCCTCAAATTCACACTGGCTCTTGCTCCTAATGACAGGGACATCTTTCTTCTCTATGCCTCCCATGAATTTATCACAGCATGAAGATAATCTCTCTTTTCTCTTGAGACTTGACTGGCACTAAGCTATCATTAGGAGTCATTTACTCTCAGACCAGGCTGCTGTTACACAGAGTGCTACTACAGATAGGGAGAAATATACCAAAGGAAAAAAATTATTTGTGTAAGCTATGACATTCAGGTGTGGCCCCGATTCTTCCCAAATTATAAAAGATGTGTCAGGTTTTTCCAGTCTGTGCATCTCCCTAGATGGTATTACCACAAGTAAATGAGGCTGGAGTATACTTGTCTTGTAAATGACTTTAGAATTCTTGCTTATTGTTCCCTTGCACTAAAGCTGATTTGCAAAATCCAGTTATCTGTAATGAGACTCCCAGCTTGCATGAATCAGCGAGGTTTTACTTGACTTAAGCAGAATAGGAGGATTTAAACTCTAAAGGGAAGAGGGAGAGACAAAGGGCAGGGTCTACTAGTCCAAAGGGTCCCCAGCAGTTAGCCACATCCAACTGACACACACACGGGCTCTCCCTTCAAGCACCTTCCTCGCAGCTGACACAGGACACATGTCTGTGTAACAACTCACAGATTGGAACCTGGGTGAAGGGAGAGAAACACACCTTCATCTTCCCAGCTTTGCTGCAACACAGGTCAGAGTATATCCTGTGTCAGCTTGCTGGCAGATTGGAAGAAAACACAGAAAGTGCAAAGTTGCATCAACATAGTGCTGTTTTTTTCCAAGATTACTTAGTGGTTGATAGCATTTGCTTTTCTGTTTGCACTTTTTAGGCCTAATGAACTGCTACTGAACCTAGTAAGAATTCAGTAGACATGGTTTCGTTATTTCAAATCAAGTCCATCTTCTCTTTTTTTTTTTTTTTTTTTTTTTGGTTGGTTGATTTTTGGGAGGTTTTTCTGTGTTTCTGTTTGTTCAGGGTTTGTTGTTTTGGTGGGTTTTTTTTGGTGGTGGTAGTTTTTATTTGGGTTTTGGCGGGGGGGTGTTTGGTTGTTTTTTGGGTTTTGGTGGGTTTTTTTTTAGTATTATTATTTTCTGTACTTCAAATTAGGAAAAAGCCAGTCAAAAATGTCATATCTTTAGAGAGAACTGATAAAATCCACCTTGTTGTAAATTAACTAGTCCAACTGGCACTATGAAAGGAGCCATTCTGGTCCAAATATGTACAAAGTGCTCAGGGACTAATGTCTTGAATGACTCACTGGTTTAAAAACAATTCTTGTAGCAGTAGAAACGACCCACTTTTTAATCGGCTGAATGTTATTTTAGGTTTTTTATGCATATTTACGTAATACTCACCAAGATTGGCACTGAAGGATAAAATTCAAGGACCAGTCTGAAGCTATCCATATTTTAGGTACTCCTCCATACACTGGGGGCTGCCATTTAACCAGAATTTTTCTGAACCTGTATTCATTCTACACTGTATCTGGCTTTGATCTACAATGTATAGCTCTGGAGTTTATTACTCATGCTTGGCTGTGTGAGATAAACTGGTATAAATAGGCTGCAGGAAACATGGTAGGTAAAAGGGAACTACAGAATACTTCACCAGAAAGTGCTAATTTCCTCCTGAAACATACAATCGCTTCAGTAAAACAAGAGCTCCTTCATCCTGCACAAACCTAACCAACAATTACACTTAGTTCCCCTGAGTTCCCATCACAGTTCTAGCTCAATGCAACACTATTCTTTCTTCATGCTAAAAATGCTGAAATGTTTCATTCCTAATCTGGTGTAATTTTCTTCTCTTCTAAAAAGACAATCTATAGCTTCTATGAAGACTGTGAACATTTTCTAGTCTACAATCAATCATCAGCTTAAAATAACCTTCGCTTCCACTGTATGCACTGCTTTCTCCATTGTTGCATTCTTTCCCTTGATCACCTTGTTGCAGGCAATAATCTGGGTATTTTGAAAGTACCAGCTCTTCAGATAACTTGCAAAATAGATACTTTGGACTGCACAGTCTTCTGTTTGTGAGCACTCATGGCTCAACTTCAGAGTATGCTAACTGAAAACAGACTATTCAGTAATTAGCTTATGTGATGTAGTGTTATTTAACATAATCAGAAACACTGGGTGAGGGGCACAAACATAGCTCAAGACTAAATGAAGTGAAGATGATGCAAAATGACTCCAGAGCAACTCCACTTTGGAAAGCAGAACACTCTCTATATAGTCTTGTGTAGAGTTTCCAAGAACCATTTTGGGAATGACTTTTTATGCAGAATTTGTTTTCCATTAGCCACTTTCATTCTTTCAGAGCACAGTTATGCTAATGTTCTTAGGGATAACAGTAGAGTCTCCTGCTCTATGCTATCACTTATATCATTCACCAAAAGTTCCTTACATCTGAAAGGCAAGGAGCCTGCTCATTTTTATTTGCTTTGGCCTTTATTTAACTTTCAGGCTTCACCTATTTGTCTTCAAATTGCCAATACAGTGTATTGTTGGCACTTAGTAGCATAGGACATCTGCCATGAGGCAGGTCATGGCTTAACTCACTCTTTATTCTAGAGGATAAAACTTATGTGGAGATTTGGCACTTAGGGCATAGTTTGGTGGTGGACTTGGCAGTGCTGGTTTAACAGTTGGATTTGATCTTAAAGCTCTTTTCCATCCTAAATGATTCTATGAATTAGCATGTCCATTCATATACGTTCCATCCTAGCCTAGAAGTCTCAGGTGACTGGAAGGCAGCCATATGGCACATATGCATAGAGGAGAAACACTTTACAGCTGCTATACTGTTATCAGAAGAACTTTCATACTGAAAGTATTGATACGCTCATACCAATGTACTTTGTTTTCCGAAGTGTCATGGGTCTTTGTTTTGCTGCTACATCTGAACTGTTCTTCCTTTTCTTTTCCTGGAAAGAAGGAACATCTGCTTACAGAAGGTGAATAGTATGTCAATAACACGTAACACCAGGTTCATACCTCCTGAAACATCCACCAAGATCCTGAAACTGCACATGCAGAGAAGTCTCAGTACCCCAGAGTACACTCTCTAGCTCTGTCTGCACATTTTCTGTCATCTTTCACAAAAATAAAGTAGGTCATCAAATGCATTGAAATATTATTTTTACATCACTCAGAAGGAATTTGTGTTGAGGAAAAAAAACCAGAAAAATAATTGAGGGAAAAAGAAATACTATAGGCTGGAGTTTTTTAATGGAAGGCAAGTCCTAGGACTTCCCATTTATCATCACAGGTAGTCAGCCATCTTGGTCTCCTCTCCCTAATTCCAGGGAGGAGAATGAAAACCAACAGAGAACACTCAGACAGATGACTGTGTTAAAAGAAGCAGAGGTTCAATTTTAGCCCCAAAAGGTAAAGTGAACAGAAGGGGGCAGGTTGGCACGGAAGAGATAAAAATAGAAAGTGACTGGAGTTCACTTGACTGCTATTTTTGGATCAACTATGGAAAGAGATGTGAGAAGGTTTTCTATTCGTAAGGGAGACACCAAAACACAAGTAGCCTTCTGGAAGGCCACGCTACTGCACAGCATTTTTGTTTATGCTTCTACTTTTCTAAATCCCTGCATTCTCACTATTTGGAAACAGTACTGTTCAGCCAAAACGTCAGCATGGGTAACCAGATGAAATTTCCTGGAGCAGGACAGCAATGCATGTGGCATTTCATCTAACAGAGCTGACTACACATTGTAAAAGCGTGTAGCAAACCACAATGCCAAGCAGAGTAAACTAAGCCACATAATACTTCAGGAAAATAACTGAAGGCCTGCAGTATCTCCAAGAGAATGTCTTTGTGTTTTCCCACTCTAAAATGATTAATGAAATTCTAACTAGTTCCAATTACAGACACAGACTAAGGAGAAGACAACAGTGACCTCCCAATTACAGTACATAGTGCTTGACTGACACATGGCTCTGGGGATGAATGTTTCTGCCTGTTAGAGCCCTTTCCTCTTGAGTACCTCAGTTAAAATTCCTTCCATTGAGTAATTTCTATCCATATCCTGACTGTGCTGGCTTTGTTCCCATATAAAAGAAAACCTGCAGGCAGAAAGCAATGCCATCTGCCAAGTCAGAAGCTGTTTTAATGGGCAAGTTCGGTGTGAAAGGAAACAGAGTTTTAGGCTTTATCTCCAGCCACAGGAGTGATGTTTTTTCTTTCCCATGAGCAGGTTACAGTAAGCACACTCACACTTTAAGTATTTGTCTACAAATATACATAGATCTCAATGGATACTGCCCAAGCAACTTCCATTCCACCCAGCATCTCTCTTTTCCTGTTCAACTAGCGACTCAGTCTTTACATTTCTCTTTACCTGTCAGACCAGTTGGAATTTTTCTGTGACAGCTTCATCAGCCTCCACTTTCTATTCCTGTGTGTAATCCTACCATCAGATCCAGGAAGCAAGAACAGTGGCAAGGCCAAAACACCAAGACCCTATTGTCCCTGCACAGAGAATTCTGCAATGAAGCTGTTCTGAATATTTCCCAAATTTCTCAACCTTTTTTCCATAATTGTTTTGATTAGATGGTTTGCTCTAAGTTCCATCTGAAGCAGGTCTGGGACTTGTGTGGCCCAATTCAGGATTCACAAGAAACAACAAAAAAACTTCCTCTGAATATTTTCATCCTTGCAAATACCTTGAGGGCTAGGAAAAGATCTTTTTATCCTTGCCAATTAACCAAGTGCAGTTTTTATCCTTCCTTGTTGAGTAATCTTCTCATTAGACCATCTTTGGAGAGAAGAGTGGATTCTCTCTGGGCTGCTGGCAGTTTTACTTAATTGCATATTTAACTTCTTATTCAGCACTTAAACTCATAATGATGAAAAATACATACATGCAAGCAGTGAAGTACTACCTGCCACTTAAACTCCCTAAAGAGCTCGTAAACATCTTAATATTTGTGTCCCTTTCAGAAGAAAAGTGCACACATTCCACAACTGGGGGAGGATGACAAACATGTCATTTCAGTGGCATATTACACATTTCTGTCAAAATTCCAGTTTAGGAAGGGGGGTGGTGCTTTGGTCCTTCATATATTTTGAAAGTTCGGAAAGAAAGAAAAAAAAAAAGATCTGCCAACTCCATCAGTGCTAAACAGAAACTGGTATTAGAGCATATGCTATGGGTTCCTCCTCTCCATCAGGTATGGGACATTGTGTCAGCGCACAGTAACTTTACTTCTCCTGCTGAGTGCTGAATTAAGACAAGTATATTACAGATTCTAGTATCCATAGGAATTCCTACAGAATTTGCTCTGGAACGCACTTGTTGCCACTGTATTGCACTCTGAAATACCAATTTCATTTGATGTCATTAATGGATGGCCTCTTATCTGTAAAAACCTGACACTCCCCTATGCAGACACAACCCTCCAGTACTTCCAGTCTGTTTACCAAAACCTCCGTTTCCCAGTGATAAAGTTCTGTCAGATAGAGGAAGCTGAAACAAAACAGTGTGGGGTAAAGAAAATGAGATTCAGAAATGGGTAAATTAATCAGCTTTTCTAGTTCCCCTGTTAAAAATCTTTTCAGTACACAAAGCTACCAGATATTTCTGGTCAGCTCTATCACAGTGCAAAGGCTTTGCTGGGGATAGCAGTTCTAGCTTGGTAAAAGGTTAGACCATATTCAGACCTTGGCAGACCTTCCAGCTGACCACTAGCAGATTTGTCCTGTTGTCAGCAAACATGGAGTACGAGGTTTAAGAACAGAAAGGGTACCTGAAACCCTTCTAGATATCCCAACTAATCAGATAAACACCAGTAAGGGCTTGTTAATGTTCTTAAAGCAATTCTCATGACAATGACTCCAACTGGTTTTCAGTCTCACCATGCAGAAACATCCTGGCTCTCATTTGGGCTGCTTTATTCCAACAATGTGGTTTAAAAGCATTAGGAAAATCTTTGAGTTTAAAAGCTAATGAGCAAAAGGCAAGTAAGCTTTATGTTCTCTAACGAATCGATATTGCTCCATTTATTTTAGTGGTACTTATCACCATAAATATCTACTAAACTTACTTGCTGTACTGGTGTAATCAGTGCTTCCCTTGTAAATGGATCACAAAAGTAAAGAGAAGAATAAGTGAGTAAACAAGTAGAAATGCCCCTTAAGAAAAATCTTCAAAGGGAGGAAAGCCTGAAGACCAATGAACATTTCAATACTTCCAAGTTTAGGACTATTTCATCGCACAAGATCCAAAATAGTTCCCTTCCCAAGTATTGCATAACACGTTCATTCAAAAATCTATCAAGCTTTCTCACAGAAGACACCAAGACACTGTTCCCTCCCTCGTTTTTCTGTCTTAAATAAGAACATGAGAGTTTTGCAGCTGATATTCTTCTGATATTCTCACACAGAATATTCTGGAAAAGAATCAAGTTTGGACTACAATGTTGTAAGTAACGGCAAACATCTCTACATGTTCAAATTCTTCACGCAGCTCTCTGTGAAATGTAAGTAACAGAACTAGCAGCTTTTACAGGGCTTTGGCCTCCAAACCACAAATAAAGAAAAGGAAACCCAAAAGCCTACATACCTTCAAAGCACATTTCTGTCCTGTCTCCTTGTTGAAACATTCCAGTACTTTGCCATTGATTCCTAACCCTAGCACCCGTTTGGAGAGTTTGTAGTCATCAGTAACTGCATGTTTTTTTATTTCTAGTTTGACATGGGCCTCTCCCCCAGGCAAAGATTTCACACTGCTCCTGCTGTCCACGTGACTCTCTGGCTGGGATTCCTGTTCACCTTCACTTTGTTCCATATCAAGGAAGCGCTGGAGATGACAGAGATACCCAACAGGTTCCCTCAGCAGAGTGCCTCCACTTAGGTGATCAAACCCAGTGTTTCAAACAGTCCATCTGCTTGCCATGAGTCCTAAGTAAAAATGCAAACAAGTATTAGTAATATTAGCAATTGATGTGAACTAACCATTTTCCCACCTATCCACACTTCTCTCTCCTTTTTGAAAAGATGACCAGGAGCTAGAGGCTCACCTCAGTAAAGACACGTTGTTTAGCTTTACAGACGACTCACCCCAGTCCCAATACACACAGCTATCAGTCTGCACTTGCACACTGCTCCAACAAGTGCCTGTGCCTAGTCTTACACTAAAGCCTCACTCTGTAGAGCTGAACTGTGCTTATAAACCTGAATCAACAAGTTGCTGCCTCAACGTTTTATGCAGAAAACTCCTCAACGGTTCCCTACCTCATCCTGACTCTCCAGGTAACACAAGAGAACCACAAATACCTGGATTAAATCTGAGAGGGGCACTGCCTAGGCAGGGATCTGACCGACGTTGGGCTAGTTCTTATCAAATCCCCCCGGCCCGCGGAGCACGGGGCAGGTGCAGCACTGGGGACTACCAAACCACCCAACAACTCGGGTACGTGGAGATAACAATAGCGTGGTTCCCAAAGCCGAGGAGCTGCCTGACTCCACTGGGCACCGGGGCGCCTCAGGCCTCTCAACAGTATAGCCCCGGGGGAGGTACCGGTGCCAAGGCCTCCGAGACCCGTTAACACGGTAGAGTCACGGGCAGGCGAAGTGCGGCGGAACGCTGAGAGCCGGGGGGAGCTGCCGGGCGCTAGGCCTGCCCCGCTGGCTCCGTAAGGACCGGCGGCGAGGCGTCTCCCTCAGCCCCCGGCACTGCGAGGCGGAGGAGGGCGGGAAAGCCTCGAGGCGGGAAAACCCTGGGGTGAAGTGAGGCGAAACAGGCCGCGCAGCGGTGACAGCGGCAGAAAACCACGGGGGTGGTAGTGAAGGGGCTCTACCGCCGGACCCCGCCGGAAGACGGTTACCTGCCTGCGACGGCGCGGCGCGGCCCCAGCCGAGGCTTCCCGGTGCGGAGTCCCGGAGGGCGGGGCCTGCCTGGGCCCGCCCCGGCGCCCTGGGCAGGTGCGCGCCGTCTCCACCCCCTGAGCGCTGAGGGGATGCCGCCTGAGGCGGGGCCCTGACTGACCGGACCCCGGGGAAGGGGATACCCCCGAAGTCGGGTCGGGTCGGGTCGGGTAGGGCCGGGCCGGGCCCCGCATGGGTTGAGGCGGGGAGGGGAGCGGGTGGCTCCGACTAGAGCTGCCTCACGGAGAAGGGTAGCCGGCGGCGGGTTCCCCCGAGAAGGGTACCCCGGGGAAGGGTTCCCCTACTTAGGGCGGGTGTTTTTAAAGCACCGATGGCGTTATTAATTTACTGGGGTAAAGGGCCCCGCCAGAAGGCGAGCGGGGGGGTAACACCGAGCTGCGTCCTTGGCTGCGGGCTTGTGCCGCAGCGCGCCCGCGCGGTGACAGGACGGGAGGCGAAGCACAGCACAGTGCAACCCCGCTCGGCCCGTTCTTCCCGACAGCTCGTTTTAGGAAGGGTAAAGGATCGACACGTTCCCTCTAAACCCTGTTTTATACAATGCTACGGAGCCAAGCATTGAAACCAGAAATCTGACTGCAATTTCTGTGGCAGTCGGTATTGCTGCACGAGTAGCAGCAGCATCCTTAACACAGGTATAGGCTGAAGAGCTGGGAACCACTGCAGCCATCCCAAATTACGGTGAAACTTAGAAGCTTTGGAAAAAACATTGCCCTAACAGAGGTTTGGGGGGGTAGGCTGAGGGTCATACTTGGATCACAATTTCTCCTTTCTTGGTTAATTGCCGAGAGCACCTTCGCTTACTAACAAAAGAGGCTGTGGCAGGTCATCAGAGCCATCCCCACCCAGCACTGCTTCTAACCCATCACACTGCACTGCCCTGCCCTGCCCTGTTTGATGTGAGCCACAGAAGTGGACAGCCAAGACTGACGAAAAAACTTGCTAGGACAAGACGAAATGGCCTCAAGTTGTGCCAGTTAAGGTTTAGGTAGATGTGCTGGGGGACAAGGTTTGGTGGTGACCTAGCAGTTCTGAGTTAATGGTTGGACTCGATCTTAAAGATCTTTCCCAACCTAACAATTCTATGATTCTGTGATTCTTGTACTGGGCAGACTGTGATCCTTCAGCTATCAAAATAGTGGGTGCCATTATTAACAGCCACCTTTTCTGCCAAATAAGCAGTCAGTATTTCTTTGAACTTTGCTATGCACAGTCAGGAGATAAACAGTGATGGTTCCCACAGCAACTGTCGCTCATCACTGGTGCACAGAGTGTGGTTATAGGGATGTGAAATGCTGAGTTTTTCCTACATGTGAAGATGACTCATGCAGTGAAATGGAGCTGTACTTGTATCACTGGAAAGAGCTTAAAGTTCACATGCTTTACAAGTTAAAAATACATTTGTCATTTTACATAACATAATGGCATCTGGAGTTCTAGTGGGTAGGAAAATAATTAAAAGGGCTAATGAGTCCTTTCACCAAGGGATAAAAAGTAGTTCAAGTTAGCAGGATGCAGATCTGCAGTGTATCACCATGTGATGTGACGCTGCAGCTATTCTGCCTCAGGTTTCCCTCCCAGGCTTTCAGCAGTTCAGCTACTGAAGGGCCTTGATTCAGTTCACCTATTCTGGGCTAATCATATCCCAGAGGAACACATCTGTTTCCGACCTTTCCTTCTCAGGTTTGGCTTCCAGCCTTCTTAGGCTTTGCACCACCTCCCACTGTAGCAATCTCAGGGACACAAATACTTAACTGTAAGTTCCCAGGTTACCTTCAGTAACACTGTTCTGTAGTCAGTAGCTTGCTTTTATTTTCCTTCCCATGGCTCCTGCCTGTAATTGCTGTTCTGTGTGTCCTGGATGGTATTTTTCCTTCTCTTTACAAGAGGTAACCATGGTCCTCTTCCCGGCTCACAGTCACTGGGGGCCAGACCCTTCAGAAAACTTCTACATCTCTCAGTTCTCCTCTGTATTTTAGAATTTGAGAAACATACTCACCCGCACAGATTTTTAGCTCCCATTCTCAGGCTCACTTCTGATCTTTCCATGTAACTCTTACACAAAAGTCTATGGCTGACCACAGCAAGCAGAAGTTATCAATGGCTAGCACATTAACGCTAGCAGAAGGCACTCTATGGCCCTATTCTAGGAAACACTAAATGTTGCAAAAATTCCAAACAGATGTCTACTGAAGGGGTTGCTATTTTTTACAGTGTGTCAGAAGCAAGGAATTTCATTAAGAAATTATGACTCTATTACAAGAATGAGTTTCTACCAAATGAGCTTTGCGTGGAAAGAAAGGAGGACAGATGAGGGAATAAGACAGGATTCTTCTGTGTGAAGTTAGTTGATTCTGCATGTCTTAGTCTCCCACTAAGAAGAATTCAACTGATACAAAACACATTTTCTAAGTCACTGCTTGAAGTGATATGTTGCTGAAAGCTGTGCCTGTCTGTGTTCACTGCTTGATACTGTCTGTGCTCTTAGGAAAGTTCACCATTTTACCATCAATAAGTAATAGGTTTAAAGAGGGCAAAGACCTTAAAAATCCAGTGTGACTCATGGTTAATAAGGCCTTACACCAAAACCCTCTGCTAATTTCACCCATCATAAACTCTGAAAAAGTCTTTCCAGCATTGGCTTAAATATCAAATAACACTGCACACAAGGATGACCACAGCTGAGGAACAAAAAGCAAATATATTCCCTTGGCTTTTATGTTCATTTTCTGTCTCAGACCCCAGGCAAAACATGAATATCTCATGCAGAAAATCTTTCAAGCTGTCAACAAAGACACCATTTCTCAATATCTAAAAGTCTTTGCAACAAAGTTGTCATAAGTAATGAGGTGGCAATCTGATGCTGTAAGCAGCAGCCAAAAGTATCCCATGCTCTTGTACTAAACTCCTAAATCTCTTCTACCAGCCATCTCTCCTGGTTTAGCTTCCCTGGTAGTTTTTATTCAGTGTTATGCTGACCATGCTGGGCAGTCCCAGAGCAGTCTGGTTTGGGTGATGGCCTGGTGGAATGACTGCCACAGTGACTGGTGTGTTGTCTCATGTGGCTTGTGTACCTGCAGACCTGTGTTGAGTATCCATTCAAAAGTTCCAGCATGTGCAAATCCCAGCCTCTGCAATCCACCCACAGTTTGTACAGAGCCTAGAATGTTCATTTGTGCAATATCCTTCTCTTAGACTGCTAAAGGTTTTATAATTTCGCTGACAAGCTCTGGGGGAGGAACAAGCATGCAAGGCCCATGCACACATCCTGCAGTTAACAAAGTTAACCATTTAACCCCAACACCTCTAACATCCTAAAGGCAAGCAAGTATAGTTGCCTTCGCTGCAGCTGTCCCTGTCTTGCTCTGGGGGCATTTCCCACAATGTCTGCTTTCAAATACCAGTTTTAGATCTCCCTGGGAATTACATTTTGCATCATCAAAAACTTAGACTGCAAATCCTGCAGCTTCTCTTTGTGCTTGTGGCAAGTTAAGCCACGTTAGCATCCTTTGGAGATATGGATGGAGGACATGCTGACAGACGCACTGCCGCTTATTGAGTTGGAGGACATTTTTCACTGAAAAAGATATTTTTTATCTATTTATTGATGTTTGCTTTTAAAAGTTGTTTTGTTTGTTTAAAAACAAAGCAAAACAAAACAAATGTGCAAAACCACCAAACAAAAAAACCCACAAAACCAAACAAACCAACCCCACAACACAGTACTCTTTCAGGATACAAACCCACTATGGCAAAAGTTCTTTCGTCCTCACAAAAATCCCTAAACCTGTAAATTATGTATTAATCCTGTTTTTAACCAAAACAACACAAACCAACTTATTTCAAGAGAGAATTTAGTAGCTCAGCTATAGGAGAAAATAATTAAACAATAAGGCCCTAATCTTGCAATAAGCTCTGGGGCAGCAGCCCAGTTTCTCTAAGCTAGGCTGCTAACCCTCTGAGGGTCCCTGGTTTAGCCAGCGCACAGTTTGGATCATCTGTTCCTGATTTTATCACGGCTTGGGTACCACAGACACCTGGTTTACACAGAGAATGTGGCTGTTTCATAGAATGGTTTGGGGTTTTCGGTGCCTTTATGCCACACCGTTAGCAATTCAGTAGTAGTGATACCTGGGATTAAAGACATTTCAGACTTTCGAATATCTCATTCCTTAACAAACATGTAGCATCTGAGATTGCTCACATCTGGAGAGCTCAGAAAGCTGATGTTATCAAATGTTCTTTAAGGAACGGCCTATTTTGGTGAAGTGATACTTACCTGAATACTATAGCTACCTGAGTTTATTTATATAAATAAACGTCTTGAACATCTCTCCTCTCAAGAAAGACTGAAAGACCTGGGGCTGTCTTGAAAAGAGAAGGCTGAGAGGAGATCTTATTTATGTCAATAAAAATCTGAGGAGAGTGTCAAGATGAAGGTGCCAGTCTCTTTTTGGAGGTGCTCAGTAACAGGACAAGGAACAATGGGTACAAGCTTGAACACAGGAAGTTACACCTCAGCATAAGCAGAAACTTCTTTACTATGAGGGTTACAGAGCACTGGAACAGGCTGCCCAGAGAGGTTGTGGAGTCTCCTTTGGAGACTTTGAAGACCCACTTGGATGCATTGCTGTCTGACCTGCCCTAGGTGACCCTTTTTGGCAGGGGGATTTAACTGGATGATTTCTAGATGTCCCCATCCAACTCCTAACATTCTATGAT